>JBDJHY010088240.1:0-13787 GCA_039654485.1 Withania somnifera
CAAACCCACCAAAACCATTAGGTAAAGCTAACTCCAGAGCGAATTTCAAACTAGCCTTTAACTCCTAAAGACTCTTCTCACAAGCATCAAACCACTAAATATTCACCTTATTATGAGTCAAACGGGTCAAGGGAGAGGCTACAGAAGAAAAGTCATAGAAAAACCTACAATAGTATCCAGCTAGACCCAAAAACTATGGATGTCTGACAGAGATGTAGGTCTTTGAAAATTAAGAACAAAATCAATATTTTAGGAATCTACCTAGATACCCTCGCTAGTAATAATATGACCAAGGAAGGCAATGGATTGAAGCCAAAACTCACACATTGAAAACATAACATAAAGCTGACGCTCTCTAAGGGTCTGAAGAAAAACTCTAAGATAGTTTGCATGATCCTCCTCACTTTTAAAGTAAACTAGAATGTCCTCGGTAAAGACAATCGCAAACAGGTCCAAGTAGGGATTAAAACCCTGTTCATGAGGTCCATGAAAGTTACAGGGTAATTAGTCAAACCAAAAGACATTAACACAAACTCAAAATAGCCATAACAAGTATAAAAAGTTTGTCTATGGAAAATATGACTCTCTATCCCTAAGTTGGTGATAGATGGAATGAAGATCAATGTTAGAAAATTTGCTAGCACCTAGCAAATGATTGAACAAGTCATCAATCCTCAAAAATGGGATACTTATTCTTGATTGTTACTTTGTTCACCTAACAGTAATCAATCCAGATATGAAGGAAACCACCTTTCTTACGGACGAACAATTCAGGAGCACCCTATGGAGACACACTCGTACGGATAAACCCCCTTATCTAAAGATTGGCTAATTGACCTTTCAACTCTCTCAGCTCAGTTTTCATCAATCCTCAGAATAAAAAACTTATTATTGATTGTTACTTTGTTCAGATGAGAGTAATCAATTAGCATACGTAGAAAAACATCTTTATTACACATGAACAAGATAAAATCACCCCATGGAGAAACACTCTTACAGATAAACCCCTTATCTAAAAGATCGGTTAATTAATCTTTCAAATGTATGATGGAATAGAAATAGGCTGAGTTCCTAGAACAAGATCTACACCAAAGTATATTTCTCTATCAAGAGAGAATTCATGTAAATCCTCAGGAAACACATCAAGAAGCTCTTGAACTATAGGGACAGACAGGATATTAGGAGCCTTGGACTTAAGTCCTGGACTCAAACCAAATGATAGACACCACTAAGAAATCATCTTTCTGTACTTCAGATAGGAAATAAACCTACCCTCAGGAATATCTTTACTACCCTCGCACTCAAGTATAGGTCTATTAGGAAACTGGAAATGGACACTTCTAGATCTCATTCAATAACAACATGACATGAATAGAGCCAATTCATGCCCAAAATACCATCAAAATATACCATATCTAACACATGAAAATAAGGAGTAACCATCCCTAAAATAGAAATTGGACATCTATGGTAGACCCTCTCAGCGAGAATAGGATCACCAACAGGGGTAGAAAAAGCAAAAGACTTAGATAGAACATTAGGATCTACACCAAGCTTTCTAGCATCATATAGAGATACAATAGAAAAATACCTCTAGGGTATAACAATGCATGTACATCAACCTTATAAACTCTCAACATACGTGAAACCATAACAATTAACTTCTCCTGATCTTGGCAATCACGCATAAATATGGTTTTGGTACTAGCCTCTACCGGTAAAAGTGGTAGCACCCTATTGAGGTTGGTATGCTACTGGAGATGTAGTTGGGATAGTAGTCTACGATCTAGCACCATTCTAAAAAATTATTGGACAATCTCTTTGTGTGTGCCTTTATATCCCACAAAAACATTAGTTCTTCAAAGTACAATCATAATGGTTGTGACCTGGCTATACACACCCATAGAAAACATTCTGCCTAAAATGATACTGGCCCTGATGTCCCTTATCACTAGTCGAGAAGATAAGGGCACTACTCCACTGAACGGACTAAGTTGACCTATTCTACTGATTCTTTGGAGGTCTGAAGTTATATTAAGAAAGGGTTGACCCCCTACTTTTTGGTTAGTTGTTGTTGCTATCAAAATCCAACTTCAGCTTACTAGCTCCAAAATGACTAGTCTTATCCCTCTTACTCTACTGACTCTCTCAATACTTAGCCTTATCTTTCACTATCTACTCAATATGCACCATCAGCCTACCTATATCCATGTTGATACTCAAATATTTATCCTCATTTCCTGAAATAAATGAGGGCCAATACCACAAACATTTCCATCCTAGTATGCATCTCATCAATCATCTCTAAAAATACCTTAACAACTTAATGAATTTCATGCTATAGTCGAAAACGTTCTAACCATATATTGCATCTTCTATCTAGGAAATAATTAACCTATAAATTCAGTCTTAAACTCATCCCAAGATGGTGGAACATCTCTAACTCCCCTATTCTTCCTCCATAAATCATACCAAGACCTAGCAACATCCTTTAATTAATAAGCCACCAAGTCAACCATATCAACATCAAGAACTCTCATCTTATCATAAATCTAATGAACCTCATCAATAAAATTCTTCGTATCATCAATAGCCCTCAAACCATGGAACTCTAGAGAACTAAGCCTCAGGAAATCCCTCACATTCATAAGTCTAGTATCAAGATCAACTAGCTGAACCATGGAACCTAAACTGGATATTGATCTTGTTCCATCACTACCTGAGCCATCACGTGTATCATATTGCGTAACTATACAGTGGTAATTTCTGCGGGTGGCTACTATTGTTGAGGCTTTGGAACTAGTGAATCCAGATTCTACTGGATATAGTTCCCTGACTGTCGAGCTGATTGTTATGGAAGCATGATTTGAAACTCTTAAAGAATTATTCAAAAATAGAGAATATATCATATTAGACTCTAAATCACGAAATAGACATCAACAAAGGGAAATATTTCCTATATGTTCTGTCTCTCTATCGTATAGGTGCTGCATCACACCCCACAATTGAGGTTCTACCAAATGCTGGCTTTTAGACTTAACCTACGACTCTATGAATCTAGTTCTCTAATACCGAGCATTTCAGGATCGAGATCAACCCCTAGGCAGGACCGGCATCCTTAGATACTAAGTTTTTATAGCAACCTTGAAAGAACCAGTTGGATCATTCATAGCTATACTCATATCACTCAGTGAAAGAAATAACAATAGAATTAGAAGTGTAATACGAATCTCACAATAGTCAATAAATAGTATCAATAAAGGATAGATAAACTCTAGTCTCAAAACCATACATCTCAGTCTGAAAGCTTCTACTTGGCTAAATAATGGGTTGCTAGCACAAGAGTTTACAAGTTGGTCTCAAATGAATGAAATAATAAATAAATAAATAAATAAATAAATAAATAAATCTATTGTTAAATATTTAGATAAATAAATAAATAAATAAATAAAAGTGACTCCATAGTTGGTCTCTCGAATCAAGTGAGGACTCACCAATCTTCTAGTCTTTTAAGAATGCAAATATATCAACCTCAAAGTCTGAGCGGTTGGAAAATCTGCATGGGGCTAACACATGTAGCAAGCATAGAATCATCAACAAACTATGCCCTAACTATGTGAGCAGGTATAAAACATGCTATACAATAGTAAATGATAAGTGTTATGCAATGCATGAACAATTAAATCAACTTCATCTTTAACGCAACTAAGCAGTTTAACAAGTTGTAACAAAAAATCGTTATAAAGCTCATTTCTCAAGTATACTCAGCTAAAACAGCTTAACTCATCAATTTTTAAACAAAGATAAAGTCTCAGTAACACAACATTCTTTCTCTTTATTTTTTTTAAAACATTAAATTTTAGCCTTTCTCTCTGGGAGTTTCTATAACTGATACATCTCAAAGCATATAGCTATCAAGTCCACACTACACCCTATGAGTAGGTCTACTTATTCCCCCCCCCCCTCCCCTACAGGAAAGGGTGTTTATCTCTCTAGTGGGTCCATCTAGATTACAAGCACACTTACTGGGCCAAAAGTCATATAATTATCATCCCCATGTTGTCTATGTAGGTTTGAATATTGGGACCTTCATTTTCCCACTTTTGGTGCTAATTTTCTTTCTATAAAATATTATTCACTTTACTTTCTATCCATTTTTACCTGTTCCATGACTAGTGGAACTCCCCTTCCTGAAAAAACCACAAATTAAACTATCACTACCACACCATGAAATTTTTGCTAGAGGTTTCTTAGGCTAAACAACGTGCATTCATGAAATGTCACCTAGATTTAGAATTTTCAGGTTTTCATGGGTCCTTCGATGATCCTTGGTAATCTTCCACGATTGGTCACCTTACCCGTGAAACCCTTCAAGTTCTCCTAAATTTTTTTAGTGATTGACTCATCCCTAAGATTATTTCTAAGGTCTGTGAAACCATTTGAAAGATCATGGGAGGACATTTCAAGTGATCCAGTAAGCCAAAATAATCTTATCATCATTTTCTCCAGTAAGCTTCGACGAGTCCTTTGATGAGTCTTGAACACCTTCCACGATTCATCATAGTTATTACTTGATACGATGTGGTAATGGATGTTTTCTATTTTTTTTATAGTGTTAAATGAATTTTAAGGTCATAAGGAACTCCTAACACGAAGTCGAGTTGAAAACTTTCTTAGCAATTGAATCTTCGTATAAGTTCTTTTCAAGGTCAATTTCAATGGTTCATATCTCCTAATGTATAAGGATTTATGTGACCCAAACTTATCAAAGGAAATATATATGAGTCTAGTTTCCAATGAAATAAACCACTCTTCTATTAAAGTCTAGAGTAGAAATTTATAGCCGTTTTAGTGAAGCACTGTTAGGAGTCCGTTTTAATAGATTGTTTGATGAACTGTGGAAAACTTTTGTTCCATCTATAGGACATTTTTACTAGGGGCGTTTTGGACATTCACCACTCTCTAAAACACAATCCTTAATTGATTTTTCTTCCCATTGGATGGTTATAAATATCTAACCCCTTTATTTTCTCCTAATAATTTCCATTCTATGACAAAAGGAAGAAAGATGTGTACCATATCTCCCAAAATCCAAGAACTAGGTTTATATCAAAATTTACAAGAACAAGTTCTCCCTCAATTCAAAGCATTAATTCTCCAAGGTTTCAGGTATGAGGGCTAATGAGAAAGGTTATCCTTCACCCTTATTCCCAAAAACCCCAATATTAAAGTCAAGAATTATGCAATAGAGATTTTAAAGGTTTATTTAATCCATCTTCCATATCATTATTTATCTTGCAAGCATGTTTCCTAATGTTTATTGGGTACTTTTATACTAATTGTGAAAAATAAATTTTGAATTTCATATCCTTTAGGTCATAGTCAAGTTCATGATAATTGTTGTTAGAAGAGAATGAAACTTTAGCAGGTGTTCCTAAACTGAGAAAGGATGCATGAATCATGTATATTACCTATAACTTGTTGAATTTTAAAGAAGTATCATGCACCACATATATTATGAATTACGTGTCATTTGGGTCATAGTCATGTTTATGATAATTGTTACTAAAAAAAAGGGAAATTTTATCACGCAATTATAATTTAAAGTTGAATGCACAAATCATATTTGTCACTCATAAATTGTTGAGTTTTCAAGGTGAAATCCCTTTTGGTGTTAAGTGTAAGATTGTTATGGTTTACTTCAAGTTCATGAGTTAAGTCCATTTCACGCTTGAAAGTCATGTTTTAATGAACTATGAAAAATACTTAGTCAGAATTAGAAAATTAAAAATAATGTTACAGTTTTACCTAAATTCTAGGACGAGTCATGAGTTGAGAAAAAACTTAAATTTAGACAGTTAAATGCCCAAAGAGTCTAAGACATGATTTTCCTAAAAAGGAAAAGACATTATATTTTGATTAGATTTTCACTTAAGTTGTTTTTAACTGGTCAAGTCAGGAGAAGTGGTATGTTCTAGGAGTAGTATTAGCACAGACTGGATCCCATAACTATGTGTAACAAGCTCTGAAATATTTTTTATTTCTTTGCGACTTTCTTGTATTTAGAGAGTCTTTGTAACTACCCCAAGTTATCCGTGACTTATGGGATTGATAGGTGGGGTCCCCAACAGTTATCGTGGAGTAAATTTTTTGCTATTTTGACCTTTTCGGGGCTTGCATAGTTCACACAAAGTCGAATGTCATTTTTGCAATTTTGTTGAGTCTGTAATATTATTATATAAAGATTTCATATACAGGTCGAAAAAGTCATACCCCAATTTTATTCTATACTCGAGGAAGCAGGTGTTGAATTTTCAGCACTGGCCTTAAACTTAACTGTGCCAGGGGAGCGCGATCACGCCAAATCCTGTATTTTTCTCTTTTGCCAGTCACGCTAAAGAGTAGCGATCACGACACCATCTAGGGACCTCCCTCAGCGCTATCGCGTCACCAACAACCAGTGCTTGTAAAACAGTCTTGCGGCTATTTTTCCTCATTATCCAATAGGTTTAGGAGAAATCCCCCATTCCCAAAGATTAATTTTAGTCCTTCAAAGTGTTAGACAATAGTTTTTATCCGTATAAATGTTTCCCGTGGTTCTAAGCCTAATTTTACTGGGTAAATTCGTGTTTTTTCTATTATTAATGTGTTTTCTATTGAATATAAATTTATCAAAACTTATATCTTTCGATTATACCACTAAAATTAGCTCTATTTTATATTGCATAACGTATGAATTGTGCTATACGTATAGGTATAAATATTTTCTGTTTTTGAGTTGTTAGGGTGTATGGACCTAAGTTTAGCTGGGACTTTGACACCGCTATTTATATAGAAATATGGGCCTTATTTTAATCATATTGACACGTTGGTTATACTTTTGCTAGTCTTGTGTGATTTTGAGCTAGTACGTGATTTTGGATATTACGGCATGCTTTTCAGGGATATCACCGAAATCCAGGTATGCTACGGTCTACTTTCTTTAGATTGGGTATTAGTATATTATATGTATGGTAAACCACCAATTAGGGGCAATGATGATTATTCAGGTCCCTATGTGCTTATTTATTGGTCCTAGGCCTAGTAAGCTGGATTGTAGCCTAACTACTTACCCTGGGGATGTATCGTCTGCCCGTGTACTTCACACAAACTCTTACTTGTAGTGTGGCCAGGGGTGGAATAACACATTTTATGGGTATTTCATACGCAATCTCTGGGTCATAGTAAGGTTGGGAGGGGACTAAACTAGTGGTTAGAGCTTAGCAGCTATCCCCCAATATAGGCTGGTGGCTATAGAGCCGATCTAGGTAGATTGATTATTTGTGTTTTGTTTAAGATATTGTGTATGTGACTGGGGAAGGACCCTTGAGACATATTTAGTAGGGTACATCTATGTTTGACACTCCATTACCTTATGTAGTGACCTTATATTTAACTGGTTATGGCTATGCTGATAGAGATCTCCTTTCGATATGGCATTGTATATAGCTAGAGATAGTTATGTAAGGTATTTAGCTGCCCGGTACAGTGATATTTTTTCCCTAATCTAGTATTGTCCTGGGATATAGGGTATTTGGCTGAGCTATGTCGATTTTGTAGCTCATCTTGTATATGTGTGTACTTAGACCGATGAGCATTTGTGGCACCTATGGTGCGGTTAGCTGGGATTAGGGATCATGGTAGGTCTAGGAGAGATTATGATCCGTGCCAAAGCTTTGCATCTATTCGATGGTTCCGATAGGGTATTGATGGGAAATTGGTTCTAGGTTCTTTCATTACTTGTGTTCGCACCTACGAGTTGTATGACGCTATTTTATCCTACCATATGAGACGATCCCCTTACGGGGTCCATAATTTAGGATATTACATATGGGAAGACATTGGGAACCTTGTTATGACATGGTTTATGCCTATATAGTTGTACTTAGGTCCCACTAAGATATGATATACGAATTGGGCCCTAGTGTTGGCATTTTTTTACTTGATAGATATACAACTAGTGGGCTGGTTACGAGGTTTGTTTCATACTGATCCGCATCGTTATGGTTGGACGATGTTATGTAGCCCCAGGGAGGGATATATGGAGGAGTAGTGGAATATGGTTTGAGTCCTCTGTGGGTGCTTCTCTCTTTAGAATTATCCCAGAGAAGAAACATGTCAACTTTTAGTTTTAGTGTATGTGGTTTGAGTCCTCTATTGGTCCTTCTCGATTTTGGACTATCCCAGAAAGGGAGCATTCCAACACTTCTATATAGGGTATGTGGTTCAAGTCCTATATAGGTTTATCCTAATTCGAGATCATACTAGAGAGGGAACATATTGGTAATTATCTGTGCTTCTATAACCCTCTTGAATAGGGACTATCCCAGAGAGGGTATATACCAATAAATATCTATTTTTCTTCTATAGTCCTCTTGAATTGGGACCAACCCAAAAAGGGAACATATCAAATCTCCGTTCTTCAGTATGGTTGCTACTTTTCTTATTACTTTTATTGTTATATCAATAGCTACATTATAGAAGTTAGTTGTACTCTATGAGGTCTTATTTACAGTGGTTTTATTAGGACTATGGGTGAGCATCATATGTTACCATGATTTACTTACAACCCGAGTCATCGTCGGAGTAACCTACTCTATTAGAGGATCCTCATCACCTATTAGCCAATATTTTATTCATTGATGATTATTACCCTATCTTTGCATTCTTTAGCTTTTTTTGAAGTTTCCTCTCCGGAGTACTTCATTATGCATCGTTACTCTACACTTTGATTTATCTTTACCTTATTTACGCTAACTGATACCCGATCGGCCTATGATTCCTACTGGGTACTTATTGTTTTGGTACTTATGCTACAATTCTACATATTTTCCTCATATAGGTACTAGTATGAGTTTTTCTAATGAACGTGATCGATCACAGTAGCTGGTACTTTCTAGAGATTCGGTGAGCAGTTGGTATCCTTGCTGTCCAGCTTTAGTTTCAGTATTAAGCCATCCTGGTCAAGTCTTGGATAGCCATCTTTTTGTAGTCACCCCATCAAGGGTTGTTTTATTGCATTCATATATATAGATGATCTACAGCCATGACCCCAGGTTTTGGGAGCTTTTTTATGATGGGTCTTGCATTTCTAGATTTCTTTTATGCTTTCCTTCTGTTCTTCTTCTTCTTCTTTAGTTTTTGGGTTTTCATTACTGTCCCATCGTTATCCATTTTTGGCCAGCACTAGGCTGTTCTATAAGTGAGATGTAGACACCATAACAAGTTGATTTTTGAATCATGACACTATGTTTCCAACCATATGATGACAAGTTTCCTAAAAGGCATTATTATGATAGAACCGGCTTAGTTGGATCCACTAGGTTACTCATTAGGTACTAAGCCCATTACGGAGCAATGTACACTCTTCAAGTGGTAGTTTATTGAATTCCATGGTTGTTTGTCAGCATGATAGTGGTCAGTCAGTTTGGGTCGACATTGAATAGAGTTGAGGTTTTCTAATAATGATACTATTGCATTTTATCTCCTTTCAATGTTAAGAGTCAGATCCAGGGTTGTTAATGCATTGCATAACCAAGTCCATGGTTTAAATAGATTAATGTTAACCATACAGATATTTCACATTCATGGTACCTTTCTGCATACTGAGTATAATCAATGTGCTAATTGCATACTCTGTGATTTAAGTTATTTACCATGAATGTCAAGCCATCCATCCAAAGGTAACTTGATTTGCATTCTTCGAAGAAGTAGAAATTAGTGAATTCCCATTTGATCTGGGAACTAGATCTTATGTTCTTTCATTCATTTACTTTTATTAAAATTGAGATATTAAGAGTTATTCATTTCATTTTATTTTGTCTAGCTAGAGGCATTATTTGAAATTCAGCTTATAGTATCTTTCACATTGAGTTAGAAAGTTGGAATTGGAGTTTTCTTATTCATTTATAAAATTTTTATGTATTCATTTGAGATGTCTCATTACACTTTATTATTTATTATAAATTTCTTCCACTGAGTTGAGTGCTAGAGCTATGCATGATCCAAGGCTCATAGAGTCCTAGGATTGACTTTGGGGGTGTTACGAACTTGGTATTAGAGCATTAGGTTCATAGAGTCCTAGAATGTCTAAAAGCCAACATTAGTTAGAGTATTAGATATTGGTATGAACTACCGAATACTTGTAACTGAGAGTTTAGGAAAGTTTCCCTTTGTTCAAGTTTTATTTTGCATTGTGGAGTTTAACTCCGAGAAACTATTTTCTGGTTCATGCTTTATGCGCTTCAAATCATGCCGCCCGAAAGAGCACAAGTTTTCAAAGTGCCAAAGAGTTCAAAAATTGGCATTAAGCAAATCAAGCCCCTCACTCTCTTGTTTCAATAGCCTAATTATATAAAGGCCACTTACTATTCACTTTCTCATTTGACAATCCATTCATTTATCATCAAGAATTCGACCAATCATTGGCATTAATTCAATCAATCATTATTATCACTTCATCCAATCATAGACATCAATTCAATCAACCATTATTATCAATTTATTCAATGATGGGCATCAATTCTATCAATCATTATCATCAATTCACCTAATTATGGGCATCAATCAAATCAACTATTATCATTATTCAACCAATCATGGAAATCAACTTAATCAGTTAAAGATGTTTCATCGAGTGCACGATTATGATAGTAAATAGCTTTGATAAAAATGCAAACATGTCATAAGACAAATCACTATTTATTAATTCAACATATATGCCAGTTATAAGAGTATACAATCACTATTCAAGTCTTTGTTAGCTTATTAATTTCTAAGTCAGCGCTATTTGTCTCAAGCATAACATCTTGGATTATAACATAACCACCCATACTTATTGTATTAACCTTATAAAATATTTCGTTACGATATAAATAAGAATCATTCAATCTTACCATCATTACCTTTACACATAATTCAATGCTCACAAATATTCGTGGGTTATCAAACCCTTAGACTCACCACTCTCATTCAGCCTATAATTCATAATATTCTACCACACACCTCTTGGTTCAACTAAGGCCCAATCAAATTCCTTTTAAGGATATTTAATTCAACACGATATCTTAACATTTGGATCAATCACCAAATAAGACTACAATTCGCCACATCAGTCTACCAAGCAAGATTATATACAACTTTATGTCATTATATTAAGGTTCAACTAGATTCTTCAATAATAATATTAATTTTTACCACACTCAATCACCTTTTTCATTTCAAATTCCCTTTCGGGCATATAACAGATAATATCACCACGAATTTCACATAAATGATCAATAAGTTTAACTTTTATTTTTATTATATAGTTCTTCATGTTTTATCCATTTCAACATCGTGCTCGTAGTCTTAGGCATGCTTCTCCCGTTAATTTTAGATTATGAATATGAAAACAAACCTTAATTTACTACACCTTAAGCCATAACCTACTTGGATGGGATTCTACTGCCATGAATGCATGCAAGATGGTTCACCATAGCTTTCCCCTCTTTCTCTATGTTGCACAACACTTAAGATCTAGCAAACAAGTGAGAAAGCATAAAAGTAAATAATTATCTACTCTTACAACAAGGCTTTGGGAATTTATCCCACTAATTCTAACCCTTTTAATAGCCCTAGGCTTAAATTAAGAGTTTCCCAGTCATACACTTTCTTAAAATCATCATGATAAATATCCATACGATATAATTCAGTGTTAAAACTCATAACTACACATACTAGGATTAATTCTAGGTGATTTATTACTTCACCATATCATTCTTATCACTTCCCCAAACCTAGAGTTTTAACTTATAATTTCTCCACCTATAATAACACACAAGATTTGTTTTATGTTTCAGCGTATTTTATCGTTTTGACATTTTCATAGTTGCATTATGACAAACTAAGTTTTGTTTCATGGTTGTTTTGAAATAGAAAGGAACTTTTGGCATGTTTTGGAGAATTTTTAAAATTTTAAGCTTAAAATAGGAAATAGTTGACTTTAGGCAACATTCAGAGTTCAAAGCTTCGAATAAAAGAATCCACCACTTCCATTAGCTTCAAAATGTATAAATTGGTATACGAGATTCTTTGCCTTTAGTTTTAACCTTTTGTCATGATTTTGAGTGGTTTGACACGATAAGTTGGAAGTTTAAGAAGAATGGTTGACTTGAGTCAGTATTTGAGGTTAGAGTGCTCAAATTCAAAATTTGATGATTCTATTGGTTTTGAAAGGTGGTGTTTGGTCTAGAATGAGGTTTCTTTAATTTTTTTCTACGCCCCGGGAAAAAGGGTATTTTTATTATTTCTTTATTTAAAAAAGGACCCTCAAGTCAAGGAGAACTCAGATTCATGTTTTGATTGTCCCATTGGGTCCAGAACGTCAAATTTAGTATGGTTGTATATATAATTTATTTGCAGAGGGTTCTGGATGAATCCCGAGACTCTATGGCGGAACCATTTAATAGTTCTATTTTTGTAATCATTTTTATAATGGTGCTATCACCAGCTATCCTTCTCCATCACAAGGAAGATATGTGATCATAGGGCTGTAGATTGCGATGAATGTTCAATGAACACGATGAGCTATTAATTTTTTTGGTTGACTTAAGGGACCACGATTGCATCCGTTCCCCCGTGAATGTAGTGAGACCGGACTGAGATATACCACAATCGCGTCATGTCCTATGCATTCTCATAGAAGGTGTTGTATGGGATGTTTTTAACTCATTGTTTATGGGCTGACTGCCATTTTACATGTTGTACTGACCCTCATGGTCATTTATGATAAATACGTAACGTCTTGCATCTTAGAGCATTTCAGCAATTTCCCGAAGTCAATTATTACTTGCTGGGACCGATAGCTCGGATCCCTGGCGAATCAGTCGAGAAATTTCTCAAATTCCCTATTTTAGAGCCTAAAACTAAGTAATCATTGACCAAAGTCAACGTTCCTTCAAGATGATCTCGGAATTTAACTCCGATAGTTCTTTTAGCTGTGGAATACCAAAAAATTCAAGATTGACCTTAAGTTTGTGTTTCGGAGGTTTCGTTTGCAATTTATGTGAGATTGTGGAATTTGTTTAAGTTTTAGCCTAAAAGAGGAGCCTGAGTGGTAATATAATGTTCGGTGTGTTGGATTGGACTTCTGACACTTCCATCAGCTCTGGAATGATGAATTTAGGCTAGGTCAGGTGTTGGTTTAATTTTTGTGCGTGTCATTGTATATTTGAGGTGTTGGCAGAGAAATACGCCTTTAGGCCCTTTTGATTTGAGAGTTCATATTGAGTAAATGATCTCCTATGAAATTTTTTTCGATTCCATTGAGTCCGAAATATGTTTTCCACTCAAAAAACAGATAAGGTTTGTCAAATTTGGACTCCATTTCAATCCCGAGACCCCATTTGAGTTTTCTAAAAAACCTGGAGCAAAATGGCCATCACGATGTGATACTTATCGTGATGAGCCACTGTTTCACCTGGAATTCCATCACAATAAGGACCACGATGTGATCCTTATCGTGATCAGTTATATAAGTCCAAAAAATCAGTATTTAACCCTACCCAACCCCAATTTCTTTTATTTGTAAACCCACTTCATCCCAACCAATTTTTGACAGAAGAACTCTCCCAAAACTCAATTCAAAGTCCAAGGAAGAGATTATCAACCTTCTTTATCATGTATACACGTAATTGGTATGTTCTTATTCCTTCTTCCTTTCTCTCTTCTTTTTCCTTAGTTTTTAATTTCTCTCTCCATTAATGGTT
>JBDJHY010088461.1:0-13785 GCA_039654485.1 Withania somnifera
AAGCTATTTAGTACTATTATAAATGCTATAAACCCAGAGAAAGTCCCACGAATCCTACCTGTCGTCCGACGACAAGCTTTGCGAACAATCACAGAGATGATCCCGTCTAACTTCAAATGATCTCCGAACGAGCTGAAACAAACATCAAAGCATTCCAAAAGTCAATACGGATCCAATGATGTAATTTAAAATGGAATGCGGTTCGAGCTCAAAATTAACCCTAAAACGGCCATAACGGAACCTGAGCGTCGGAACCAAAAATGAACTTCACCACAGGGTTCCCAACACCATTAGAAACCCATGCTCTATAATTGAGTTTAAAGAGAGCATGAACGAGTGATAAAATAGTCCGGAAAGAAGATGAAAATTAAGGCTTAAAGGATTATTACACAAGTTACAACAATTAGATAATTCAAAAGAGATACCATCTCTTAACTCTATACCCAAGCTAATAACAATGAGAAGAGCTATTAGAATCAAGATATCAATGAATTTTTTTATCCCTAGTTCAAACTAATCAATTGAAACTAAGCGAGAAGAAGGGAAAGAAAAGGAAACTTAACAATACTTGAAGAATACGAGATGAAAATGGAAAAATTGAGCTTGAGACTTTGAAAATAGAAGATTAAAATCTTCTTCTTTGAGAGAAAAAGGAGAAAAACGTTTTGGTGAAATATTGGAAAATGAAGCACTGAAACCAAAGATCAAAAGTTATAAAGATTAATTCATAGTTCTGTTACTATTGGCGGTCCGCCGCCCTTAACGGCGGTCAGCCGTCGTCCTAACTAGTGTCCCAAGTTTGGACACTACCTCACACGGCTGTCCGCCAGCCTAGACAGCGGTCCGCCATCTCCAACGGCGACCAACTTGCTTTTTGAATTCTAACAATTTCGAAATCAAACAGAATCCTAATTTGACCAACCATATATGTAAACATATTAGAAACGACATTCCGGACACAATGGAATCATCAAAATAGAATTCCGAGGTCGTTTACTCAAGATGACCCCTAAAATCAAGGAGGGCCAAAATGGCATTTCTCGAACGACACCTCAAAATTACAACGGCTAGTCCCATAATTCAACCAACACCTCACCTAGCCTAAATTCATCATTCCGGAGCTGTTGGGAGTATCAGAATTCCATTCCGACTTTCCAAACACCAAAATATTACCATAGCTCCTCGTTTAGGCTTAAACTTAACAAATTTCCCCAAACTCACATAAATAGAAACCGAAGCCCAGAAATCACAAACTCATAGTCGAACTTGACTTTGTTTGTCCTTCCGGAGCTAACAGAACTGTCAGAATTTAATTCCGAGCTTGTCTTGAAGGAGAGATAACTTTAGTCAACGAGTACTAAATTTAAGGCTCTAAAACATAAAATTTGAGAAAATTCTCAACCGAGTTACCAGGGATCCGAACTATCGGTCCCAGCAAGTCATAAATGACTTAGGGCAACTACCGAAATGCTCTAGGATTCAAGATAACACGTATTCATAACAAATGACCTTAAGGGTCATTACACCATGATATTGAATCACCTGCCGAAGATAAAGTCAAACTAACTTCCTTATACTATAGGATGAATGAACTGGAATGAAGTGTGTGGATTTATTAGATTTGTCGATATTGATGCAAATAAAATTAAAGCCATGAGAAGTACGAGGCAAGCCAAAAATGAAATCTATAGTAATCTGCTCTGATTTCCACTTAGGAATTGGAAGCCTCTACATCAATCCATGCGGTCGCTGGTGCTCAAACTTGACTTACTTAATGTTCAAGATTTTATAGAAAACTTAGTAATATAGCTCTTCATACAAGGAAACCAAAATATCTATCTCAAATAACTACACATCTTAGTCACACCGAGATGAAGAGATGAATGGAAAATCTAGAATTGTGCCTCTTGAAGAATCCACTAAATTAGACCATTAATACTGGGTACAAATATCTAGCCCTAAAATTTCAAAATACCTTAAGAACCCAAAGTATCCTTATAAGGGTCACCACGCAACACTTTATCATGAATATCAATCAAAGATGGATCCTCAAAATGATGATATTGGATCTGATCAACAAAGAAGAATGGGCCTCAACATTAGCAAATACGGCAATAATTCGAAATCTCAAGTTTGACAAATTAACTAGAAAATAATGAACATCCAAAGATAATAACCACTCAGAATGGAGAAGGCTGCCAACTTCTTATACTCACGCCTTCCATCTCAGGGCATTCGTTACCATGTTTGCCTTTCCCCGATGGTCTAACAAAAAAATATCATAGTCTTTTGGCAACTCGATCTATCTATTCTTGTGAGAATTAAGATCCTTCCGACTCATAATATACTAAAGGCTATGACGAACTTTGAAGATCTCATAATGAACCCTATAAAGGCAGTTGTTCAAAATCTTAACAATAAAAAACTACCGCAAACAACTCTAAGTCATGGGAGGGGTAGTTGCTCTCATGAACCTTAAGCTGCATAGAAGGATAGGAAATCACATGACCCCGCTACATCAAAATAAAACCAATAACAATACTGAAAATATCACAATAGACTGAAAAAAGTTTACCCTCAACTAGTAATGTCAAAATAGGAGCAAAAGTCAATATAATCTTATGCCTCTAAAAGGACGTGTCACACTTATTAGACCACTGGAAACGAACCTACTTTCTAGTAAATCCAACTAACGACACTACAATAAAAGAGAATCCCTCAACAAAACAACAATAATATACAACAAGCCTAATAAATCTATGCACCTTGGTAGGATAATTCAATCTAGGACAATTGCGAATAGCTGCATTTTTAGTTGAATCCACACTAATGCCCTCTTTGGGTACCATATGATAAAGGAAAACAACTAATTCCATCCATGCATCATAGTTTGAGAACTTTGAAAAATGATGATCTCTTAATGTCTGAAGAACAATCCTCAAATTGTCTCTCATGATCCTCTCTACTTCGAGAATACACCAAGATGTCATTGATGAAAACAATAAAAAGAGTCAAGAAAGGGACTAAACACGCGGTTCATCAAATCCATGAATGTTGTGGGTTCTTTTATTAACCCAAAATAGATAACCAGAAACTGATAATGCCTATATGGGTCCAAAACGTTCTCTTTGGGATATCCTCATCCTGAATTTGCAACTGATGGTAACCTGACCATAAATTAGTCTTGAAAAATATGGTTGAACCTTCTCGATGATCATAAATAATCAACATGTGATATGGGGTACTTATTTTTTGCCATAACACTATTCAACTATCGTTAGTTGATACACATAGCATAAACCCGAAAAAAATAGGATAACCCACAAAAATACACTAGGTGGAGTAAATCCCTTATATAACAAATCCTAAAGCTGAGTCTTGAGGTGTCTCAACCCATCAGTTTCCAAATGATATAGAGCAATATAAATGGGCCTAGCATCCTACTCTAACTCAATCCCAAAAATAATGTCTCACTCAGATGGTTAGCCAAGCAGGTCAATTAGGAAAACATCAAGATACTCACTAACAATAGGTAGTGACCAAGGGTTGCATGGTCAACACTAAAATCTCTAACATATGCAGAGAACCATGAGATGTTAAGCGAATATCTTTAATGCAAGAAATTATCCCCGTCAATGTGCGACTAATCAAACCACGCTACATAATTGGGGGTACACCTAGCATTGCTATGGTCATTATCTTGGTATAAAATTCTATGACCGCTCTATGAGGGGAAAAATAGTGCATACCAATATCACATCAAAATAAACCATATCCACCAATATCGAATCAACCAATTCTCAAAAACCCAAAAAGTCATAAAACATGATCTCAACACATGATACACCATAAAAGAATCGACTATTGGGATAGAGACATATAACAGCACAGTCAAGGGATCACAAATCATACTAAAAAACAAATCATAATAAGACAAAACATTTGATCAAGTAGATCCTGGATCAAATAAAGCCGGAGTTAGCTCATACCATATAAAAATAGTTCATACCATAGTAGCATTAGAGGCCTCTTCCTTGGGTCTACCTGGCAAAACATAAAAATTAAAGTTACCACCACCACAAACTCCATCACGACCATCGCCTCTGCCATGCTGAGGAGCACCACCTCCTAGATCACTATCGCCCCTACCTTGAAGCAACATGACTCTAACTGGATGAGCTGCAATAGGACCTAGCATAGAAGGTTTCAAAGCTACAATTTAAGAAAAACCAACCTCAGGATAACCTCTAGCCAAATGGCCAATTTCACCATAACTATAGCACGGCCCCACGGGTCTTATCTTTTGAGAGTAATATGAAGAAGAATAATGCCATCCACGAATTGAAAAACCGTTACTAGAAGTCTGAAGGGAGGTCTACACAGTCTAACTAGACTACCCTTACTAGTCATGTTGAGGTGGGATTCTACCTTATGAATAAGACCTTGCCTACCCTATCTCGATCCTTTAAAATGAACCTAAGAAAGTAGCCTTTTCTAATCTCTACATCTCACACGGTGAGAAAAACCGTCTGTCATACGAGCCAACTCAAAAATAGTCTGAAAAAGATGATTCCCTAGTACCTGGAACCTTGGCAGACTGACAAATATCTTGATCCAAACTACAAAGAAAATGATGGACTCTCTCTTTCTTACTCGAGATAAGATAGCACCATAGTCAGACAACTTGTGAAACGCTACCTCATACACAGAGATAAATATAGAACCATTTTCAAGTCTTAAAATCTCCTCCCCCCTATGATCCTGCTCAGTCTAAGGGATGCATCTCCCAAGGAAAGAATCACAAAATAAAGTGCAGCTAATAAGAGTGAAGTCAATTGACCTATTAGAACAATAATATCTCCATCACTCCTTGGAAAGACTACCCATATGATAAACTGAGAAGCAAACACCATGATAATTAAGCAATCTGGGTTTATGCAACCCTTATTGGAATCTGTCAATAAAATCCCTTAGGTCCTCAATTGGGAATCTAGAGAATTTAGAGAGACTCAACCTCAAAAATCTACCCAACTCCTTTTAATCCGAGTCAGACTTAGGCAGGTGAGATGGAATAGGTGGATTCATTAATAGAGTAAGAACAACTGGTGCTTGAGATAGAACAACTGGTGCTGGAGATGGAATAACTGATACTAAATGCACCTAAAGCGGATAACTTGAAACTGATGGTGGAACCAAATCAATAAAAACTAGGTTCCACAAGCACCCCTAAACTCTGAGAACTCGATGTTGTCAGTGTATCTATACTGAAGAAAACTAGGGCTGAAGTATGCACCTAACTTTCTATTGTTCCAACACACCCAACATATGCATGAAATGGCTCTCATCTCTAGGCTTATAATTGGGACTAAAGTAGGCATTGGAGAGAATGGCAAAGATCTATGTACATTCGGTATCTACTGAACAGGTACATGCTTAGTCTCAATCATTGCAGCTCTGATAGGAAAAATAACTCTAGGTGGAGTACTATCATGACACACGTTAAACCTTGGACCTTGCGAATCTTATCCAATGCTCTCACTAGAGGTAAAAAAAATGTGTAATCTCTTGCTGCTGCAGATGATTGTGTATGTTCCATGTGCAAAAGAATGAATAATATCAAATGAGATTTATAGACACCACTACACTGTACGATTGATATAGAAGTGAAAAGGGGAGAATTTCTTAAAAATGTCCTTGTAGATTTTGAAAACAAGACAAAGATGTCTTTTCACCTAATTCATAAGACTCAACTAGACAATGTCTCAAGTACAAAGGATATCAACAAACCTAAGTCTATGATACAAAATTTTCACAAACCAATTTCTCAATTCATGAGGTCACCTAAATCCTACCGTAGGAAAACAACTAAAATAATGAGTTAAGCATGAACAATATGCTTATTGTAGAAGATAAGATAGAACCCCAAAAGCTGATATCCAAGTACATGAGGCACTAAATAAGAGTGTAATATTTGAAATAGAAATACAATATCTATCTCGGTTCAACAACACAATGTTGATAATAATAAAGATAAAAGAGTGACCCCAAAATCTAGGAGAATTCCTCTACCTCAACAATAGAACAAGGATCAATTAAGGATTATACTGACTACGCTTACTAAGACCTGTACCAGAAAACTTGCAGAAGTATAGTATGAGTACCAAAATAGTGGGCAACAAATAGGCTACACCAACAGGGATCATATAAAAAAGAAACTAAATAAATATTTTGATAGGAACACAAATCATAGAGATCCACAAATAGAGCATGTAGTAAGGCTATCTAATAAGATAAGGAAGATAAATATCCTAAGTATCTATCAACCAAACAGGGAAGCATTCAGGTAACATGATGAGAAAATATACTTGAATCCATGTTCAACTTTAAAAGGAGCAACTAAGTAAGAGATATATTGGTATATTGGTAACCTCAAGAAAAGTCAAAAGAGAGGATAAGCACGTCAACAAGTATGCCACTAAGAAATCAAGATAGGCATCCATCAATTGTAATTTTATTTCATAGAGGTTAACATGAAGCAATAGTAAGTAAAAGTGAGTCTCCACGACATACCATAGTACTGAGAGATACAAACAAATAAGTAATGGTTACCCCTGGCAGCCCATATAATAGAAAGTACAAAATAAGAAAGCAAGTGTAGAAAGTAAACAAAAACATGAATACAAATGGTAATAAAGCATGAGTAAGTGCCCATCATACTCTAGGTCTAATTATGTATAATGCACAGCCGCTGGCACTTGAGTCCATCATCGTACGACAATGAGTACAACTTTCAAAACTATATCACATATATTGGTTTGAAGGATTTTTTTATATAGTTTCGTTAAGGACTTTTGGTGATACTATGACATACAGTCATCAAATTACATGACTTGCTGAGTACTGCTTGATGAAATTATTGATATGAGACTTTTATTGCTAGACTATGAGACCCTTGAGGCTTTGTAATTTGGGATGTGAGATTATGATGACGTTAAAGATTGCACGTGATGACATACCTCCAGGGACCTTGCCTTTAGGCTTCGGCTAAACGGAGAGGGTGTATAGGATGGAGGAGAGATATACTAGGAATATTTAGGGTAGCCTTCCATGGGTTTAGCCTGCAAGTCCTACGGGTACCAGAGGAGATACATACATAGGACTGATTACTTTATGCGAGTGTATTTACTTTTCTGCACTTGTCTTCTTCTGTGTACCCTGGCTAAGATGTAGGGCCTTCGGTGAGCGTGTTTTTAGTGTAAGCTGCACTTTTTTATGGGGGACTTGATTGCACTTATATGCATTAGTTTAGTATTATTATTACCTCTTAGTTGTACTTATTGGTTACTTGTTATTTCGTGTTATGTGGGATATTATGTGTTATGTTATTGTTCATCCATTCATCTCTTCTTGAGGTTACTGGTACGCTGTCCTTGTTCTCTTCATATCTTCTTTTGACTCTTGATTATTATAGATATTGTTCGCATACTTTTGCAAGCATTCCGGGTACGTCTTCCTTTATTTCCTGAAATCTTATTATGTGATTACCTAGGGAAACGTGTTCTATTTGTTACTTGATTTCTATATGAATAGCTAGCTTCCATGAAGTAGTATTTTATTCTTTGACCATATTTATTGCCTTCTGTTATTTACTTTATTTATTATTTTTATATGCCCAGTGGGCCCTTGAAGCATATTGGGTATGGGTTCCTTTGGAAACTTGTACTTATACTACACTTGCCATGTGCAAATCTGATTACAGGTGCCCGACCTTAATTTCGGGATCACTATTCATGAAAACTTTGTTGACTCTCAGAGACTCAGGGTGAGTTTGGCATCCAACTTCTCCTATTTCTCTTCGGCATTTCTTTTGATCTCTATGTATTATCGGAGATACACTCACATTAGATGTTTGATTTCTTATTCTGTACTTAAAGGTTTTTTAATATACTGATACCTGGTTTTAAGCATTGTTGATTCATTATACATGTACTTCCTTTTTATATCATTTGTTATACTTGTACTCTCTGCTTTTGATTTAGTAGGCCTCAACTTCGGCTTTGGACTATAGGGTTGGTTCTCCTACTAGTTGTATAGTAGGTTTATCCGAGAAATCGAGTCGTGATAGATGGTATGATTGCGCCATCAGCTGGGAGGGTAAACCTAGTGCTGCAATGCAGCAAAAAACAAGAATCCTAAGGATTTCGAGAAGGTCCTCCAGGCCTGTCCAAAATTTGACACATGAAAATAAATAGTTCCATCATATTTGAAATTAAATTTTGGACTACCCGACATAGTTGAAATTTTGATGCGAGGTCATTTTTGAGAAGTGTTGACCAAGCTAAAACTTAGGTCTGAATAGCCTAAGTTTTAAAAAACATTATTCAAAATAACACCGAGCACCTCAGGAAGCAGAGTAATACTCCTCTTAACCCAAAGTAGGCATTTCAGAGCTGATGATGCATCAATCATCCATTGTTGACAAAAGTCAAACAATCTACTGCCAGCAAACTATTATCTCATTAGACGAGATAAACTTGCACCGGAAGCTCCTAAACCTAGTCTAAGGGTCTATATAGACCAAATTCTTTGTTTTAGAGCTAAAGAAACTGTAGGAAATCGATTTTGAGGTCTTCAAGTAATATTTACTAAAGTCAAAGAGTACTTAAGTATAGGCTCTAAAATAGGAAAAGTAACTGAATCACCGGGGGCAAGACTACTGGTCCTGGACAGTTATAAATGACTTAGGAAAGCACTAGAATGCTCTAGAATGCAGAACAAACATGTAAAACATATACATGATTGTAAGGGTCATTAAAACATCCATTATTAAAATGGAATTTATATGCAAAAGTCAAGAAAGCAAGTTAAACAAGGGAATGTACCTTAATGCTCAATCAACTAAATGTACTACATATGTATCTCACTCTATATCCCCTAGGTGTCTTCCATGATCAGACGCTCAATTCGTTGCACCACTGTACTTTACTCTCCTGAAATCTCTATCTAAAATATCTATCATCTCCTCAATGAATGATTAAAATCTCCAACTGAATGGAATCCTAATGGAACACATGTGACTCATCCACATAAGTTACAACATTGATACGTAAAAGACAAGATGAATGGTTGAATATATAGGAGGCAAGGTTAAATGATAGGAAACATCGCCAACCCTCCTTAGAACCCTAAATGGCCCAATATACCTAGGGCTAAGACTTCCCTGCCTACCAAACCTCATAGCATTGCACTTTTGATATATACCATAGGATGACTCGGCCACCAACCCCAAACCCTAAGGCATGAAGTCTATGATCATTATATCTATTATGCCTACTCATTGCCACTAGTAGTCTATCATGAATCATCAAAAACTTTTAATGAAAATCATGAAGAATGTCTACACTCTGAAAACTAGCCTCAAATCATTGAACCAGTTGATAGGCAGCCAGCATTGCAAACCATACAATGCCTCAAAGCTGACTTCTATATGCTTGAGTGACAATTCTTATTATATGTGAAGTTTTACTAAGGACACATGCTAATACAATGAACCTCTAAAAATCCATCATACAAGCCCTTAACATTCCCTCAAGGACCTGAATAGTCCTCTTGGACTGACCGTTGGTCTGACTCTATAATGTTGTACACTGCTAAATCTCAATACCCATCCTTTGTTGAATAGACCTCTAGAACTATGAGGTAAACCATTTTCCTTGATCTGCAATAATAGACACTAGAACCCCATTCAACGGAACAACCTAATGGAGATAGATATAAGCCAACCACTCTACACTGTAAGATGAATGAATTAGGATAACGTGTGCTAACTTAGTTAGCCGATCAACAATAACCCATATGGAGTTATGTCCTCTATAAGTAATCGGAGAATTAAAAATAAATATCTAGATTCCCATGCTTCTACTTCTAGTATGAATAGGGAGTCTTTATATCAAAGCACTTATTATTTGGTGCTCCAATGTAACTTGATGGCAGTTCAATTACCAAGAAACATACTCCATAATATCCCTTTTCATCCCACTCTACCAATATAACTAATGCAAATCATGGTAGATCTTAGCTGCACCTGGGTGAATAAAATAACTAAAGTTATGAGCCTTATGCAATATTAGATGACTTAAACCATCAACTCCCAAAACACAAACCCAACAATCATACCTGAAAACACAATTTGAATTAATAGAAGCCCTGTCGGCCTCACCAGACAACACTTGATCATGTTGCAAAACCAAGTGTTCATCCTCAATGTCCCTGTAAAATTTGATCCAATTAAGAAGATCGGGCCTCAACACCATAAACAACACTCTTGGAGTCTATCAAAATCTAACCTAACAACTTATTACAAAAGAATTTATGTCCCAGACAATAGTCTCTCTAAAACTCGTAGAATTGCTAAGCTACCATATTAAATGCCTTCCAGCTCAAGGCATCTGTTACCACATTTTCCCTATAACATGATACTATCATAGTCCTTCAGCCTCTCAATCCATCTCCTCTACCTAGAATTGAGCTTCTACTGGCTCATAATGTACTAGAGGCTATAATGATCAGTCTATACCTAACATAGAGCTCCTTATAGATAATACCTCCAAATCTAGAGTGCAATTACCACCAATACAAACTCTAATTCATGAGTGGGGTAGTTACGCTCATGAAGCTCTAGCTTCCTTGACACCTATGAAATAAATTGACCCTACTACATCAGAAATTACCCTAAGAAAATGCCTGTATCATCATAATTGGAAAAAAACCTTTGTCCCTTAATTAAAAAAGTTAGAACAAACACTGAAGTCAATAAATCCTTGAGCCTTAGAAGCTTGACTCACATTCCTCGAAGCATTTTAAAGGAATATCCTTCCTAGTTAGTATAGTTAGTGGTGTAACTATCAAAGAAAACCCCTCAAAAAATTATCTATAGTAACCCAATAAACAAACAAAGCTCCGAACCACAAAAGAAATATTGGTCTTAGCCTATCGCACATTACCTGAATATTTTCTCGATCAACCGTAATACCATCCTTAGACACCATGTATCCTAGGAATGTTATAAAATCCAACAAAAACTCTCACTCAGATAACTTTACCTAAAGTAGGTGCTTTCTCAAAGTCTGGAGTACCTATATTAAATGTTGTTCATGATTTTCTCTGCTTCACAATTATTCAAAATATCATCAACAAAGACAATAATGAAAAAAACTAAATAGTTCTTGATCACCCTGTGCATCATGTCCATAAAAGTTGGTGGGGCATTATTCAGCCCAAAAGACATAACAAGGAACTTGTAGTGTCTGAATTTAGTCCTAAACGCTGTCATCGGGATGGTCTCTACATGAATCCTAATATGATAGTATCCTAACCTCAATTCATTCTTTCAAAGCACTTCTGCACTTTAAAGATAGTTTAACAAATAATCAATCTTTGGCATCGAACACATGTTCTTAATTGTTACCTTATTAAGCAGTCGATAGTCTATGAACAACCATATCGCACCATTCTTCTTCTTCATAAACAAGACAAGAGAAGCCAACAAATAAATACATGGAAAAAGAAACCCTTTATCTAGCAGATCATGGAGCTGAACCTTCAGCTCCCTCAACTCGACAGGGTATACACGATAAATGGGCCTATTGTAAGTATATAAATCAATGGAAAAATAAATGTTCTGCATTGGTGGAAGTCCTAATTGGTCGATCAAGAAGAAATCAAAAAACTTAAAGACTATAGGAACAGACTCGGGAGTAGAACTCTTGACTAAAGGATCACAAACATAGGCTAAAAATCCATACATGCTCTCACCACCAACCTCCTATCCTAAAGGAAGGAGATCATACCTATCGGTGCATGGCTAATAGAACCTTGCCACACAACCAGAGATACACTAGGCATAGATTAGGTAACAGTTTTGGCATAGATATGAAAAACCATATAGTAATGGAATAAGCAGTTAATGGCTTATATAATGTCAAAATCTACCATTTCAAACAATAGCAGATCACCCTAAGTATCTAATCCACCAATCATAAAAAATAGGATATCAATACCTGATCCACTTCTATAGATTCTCCTACCGAGTAGAAAATTATATAGGTATAGATAACAACAAACTAGCTAACCCTAAGAAAGGTATAACATAGGATAAAACATAATAATTGGTTGAACAAGTAAGTTTGAGGTTGATCTAGGAAAAATATAGATCATACCTCTAATTATAGCATATGAGGCCTCTACCTCGGCCTACCAGGAACAACTTACCACCATTAACCACTACCAAGACTACCATCCTTACCTCACTAGCCTCAACAATAGGAACCACCATCCTATGCCCTATCTCTAGCCAGTGGCAGCACTGACCTCAAAAGCTGAATAGGCTACGGAATGATTTGAAGCATATCTCAATGAGGGCACTCTATGGAGAATTTACCAACTATACCACAATAAAAGAATGGATCTATTGTCCTACTGAGACTAGAACTATGCCCTGAAACTAACTGTCCACTATAGCCTGAAGACCCAGAACCTCAAGAAGATTTTGCGAAGGTGGAAAATTGAAAACTTGAGGAAATTACTCAGAGAATTCAAACCAAATATAGAGATTCACACACTTCCACTTCTAATTATGAATAAGGAGTCTTTATATTAAACCACCTAGAAGTTGGTTCTTCAATGTAACATAATGGAAGTTTAATTACAGAGAAATATACTCCATAATATCCCTCTTAAACCCACTCTGCCAATATAACTGATGCAAATCACGGTAGATCTTAGTTGCACCTGGGTGAATAGAAAAACTAGAGTTGTGAGTCTTATGCAATATCAACTGAATCAAACCATCAACTCCCAAAACAAAAAACCCAACAATCATACCTTAGAACATAATTTGAACAAATAAAAGCCCTGTCAGCCTCACCAGACAACACTTGATCATGGTACAATACCAAGTGTTGATCCTTAATGTTCCTATCAAATTTGATCCAATAAAGAAGATTGAGCCTCAACAACAACAAAAAAACACTCTTGGGGTCTATCAAATCTAATATAGCCAACCTATTACAAAAGAATGAATGTCTTATACAATGGTCTCTTTGAAACTGATAATTTTGCTAATTTACCCATATTGACTGCCTTCCAACTCAAGGCGCATCCACTACTACACTTGCCTTATGACATGATACTATCATAGTCCTTTAGCATCTCAATCCATCTCCTCTACCTAGAATTCAGCTTCTACTGGCATATAATATACTGCAGGCTACGATGATGAGTATATACCTAACACAGAACTCCTTATAGATAATACCTCCAAATCATGAGTGCAATTACCACCACAACCAACTTCAAGTCATGAGTGGGGTAGTTTCGCTCATGAACCTCTAGCTGCCGCAACACATATGCAACAAATTAACTCTACTACGTCAGAAAATACCTTAAGACAATGCTTGAATCATGATAATAGACAAAAATTATTTGTCCCTAAATTTAAAAAGTCTGTATAAACGCTAAAGTCAACAAATCCTTGAGCCTTAGAAGCTCGACTCACACTCCTCGAACCATTAAAAAGGAACATCCTTCCTAGTTAGTTTAGTCAGTGGTGTAACTATCAAATAAAACCCCTCAAAAATTATCAATAGTAATTCGCTAAACAAACAAAGCTCTGAACCATAGAAGGAAACATCAGTCTTGGCTTATTGCACATTATCTAAATATTTTCTTGGTCTACATTAATAAAATCTTTAGAAACCACGTGTTCCAGGAATGTTATAGAACCCA
>JBDJHY010088681.1:6967-20432 GCA_039654485.1 Withania somnifera
AGACTTAAGAATCAACTGAGTAAGGGCATGAAACATCCTGAGATGCAGTCAGTTGTTCCTTCAAATCATTCACCTCTTTCTTCAGCCTTTCGTTTTCATCTTGAAACACCCTAAGATCATCATCCTGAGCAGCAACATTAGGAATAGGTTCAGGTCTAGTAGGATGAACCTCCAAACAATCACATACCCCTAGAGTCTTTGAATTAAACATGTCATTTTTTGTTGCCCTTTTTCCATTAGTCAATTAAACACTAAAATGTTCAAAGACAGTTGTCAGCCAATAGCCATAAGAAAGCCAATGAATTCCTTGCTTGGTGACACCACTCTATCTATGTGCCTAATAATCAAGGTAGACATGTTAATCTTGTCCTCATCCTCCAAAGCACTCATCACCCTTATATACCTATAACTAGCCTCATGTTTCCTCCCATCTCTAGGTAATATCACTTTGTTCACAACCTCAAACTAGAGTTTACGAAAAGGATTCATTTATATTTTATACATATTTCTAGGAATCCTAGTAACCATCCCATTAGTTATCCTTTTAGTCAAGGAATAGTCTTTGTCCTTATCCTGGTCATATAAAAGCATTCCCTCAGGTGGTACTTGAAAAATTTCCCCAAGCTTAATAACATTTGCAACAATTTCTACTCCTCTTACCACTAAAGTGGTCACTTCACCCTTCACCATACTTAAGTTAACATAAAACTCAATCACTACACTCTCAAACACCATGAGATTATGTCTCTAATCAAATGTCCCCACCCTGAGCTCCTAATTTATCCAATAATTTTTTAACAAAAAGGTTAATGATTACCTCTTGATCACTGACTCTACTCTAAAGAACTGCCTGCGAACCATACCAAGCCTCCTTCCCTACAACCATATATTTGACATAACTCTTATTCACCTTGCCAGATATTTGGCATAACTCTTGTTCACCTTCTCTTGTTTAGGTTCAGCACTAGGTTTCTTCTTACTCGCAAACTTAGACTAAATCACCTCTTCCTATGTTTCCACATCAATTGGGTTATTATCCTAACCTATATTTTTATTACCTTTAGTGTTATTTATTTTCTTACTAGACTCATCCATCTCCGCTACTTCAGCAGCCCTTTTTGTGGTTAAAGAAATTCTGGAAGTAAAGTGTAAGAGTTTCTAGGTTTATATTGTGAAGTATTTGGAGTGGGTTGAGAGGTTGATCCTATTAAGCGTCCAGGAAAGGGTCTATTTGTCTTGACTATTTGGAATGATATCTTCTTGAACCCTTTTATAAAAGAAGTGGTAATTTTTTTAGACGTTATCGAAATACCAACACATAACCACCATCATCAACCTCCTCCTCATTAGATGGTTCAACAGTGGTACTAGGTTTGACTATGGGTCCTTGTCTTCAGAAGATAAAATTTTTTTAGAGAGTCTATGTTTTGTTCAGTAGAAGCAGTTGGAGTGTAAAAAGAGGATTTTAGGTCATGTGCAGACGGGGCAAACGGGATATCAGGAGATGGTGGTGTTGAAGTTGTACCAAAAACTTGTAGTGGATATTAGGGTTTGGAGAAATCTTCCCCATAAGTATAAACTCCCTTACTAGGATTGGATTCTTCATCGTCAAAGTAATCTATAAGGTTTTTAGAGGAATCCATTGTAATACGAGTGAGATTCTGATTGAGAGAGAAAGAAAATTGCAATAGAGAATAGGGTAAGGCAGAAGAGACTAAAATCGAGAGTGATTTGATTGTTTTGGAGTGATTTGAGGAATAATGAAAAGATATTATAGAGAAGTGGGACAGTTTGTAAGGAAAGGGGCTTAGAAAGATGGTTATCAGGGAGTCATCATTGCATAAACTCCGGCATTTCCTTTTTAATTTAATTTTCCCGCTCAAATCAATAACTAACTTTGTTTTCAAGAGTGAATAGGAGCAAGTTTTTATTATATAAAATTTTGAGACAATAATAAATTAAGGATGAGAATGTAATAAATTGTGCATACTGGATTTGAGAACCTAGTTCTCGACTCTCTTTCTGTATTATGACCAGTTTTGTGTAAAATTCACCTTGATTTATTACTTGCTTTAGTTTTGCCAAAGTTTCTCTTTGTCCAGTCTGCTTCCTATACAAAAGAACATGTCTAATTAGAAAATACCACCCATGATCTGAAATGCCTTTTATTAGTTTTCTTTCAATATTTTAACATTATTTTTCTCTTCCCAAAGCCTTGGTGAATATATCACCACTTGATCGTCTATTCCACATGAAACCATCTCGATCAGCCTTTTCTCAACATTGTCCCTGAGAAAATAGTGTCTCACATCAATGTTTTTTTGTTTTTTTATGTTGAACTAGATTGTTGGCCATATTGATTGCACTGGTATTTCCATACAAGATGAGAATACATCCAGTGTCTACTTCATAATCACTGAGTTGTTGCTTAATCCATAATAATTGTGAACAACAGGCTATAGCTGCAACATACTCAACTTAAACTTTTGAGAGCGAAATAGAGTTTTGCTTCTTAGTCCCCCATGATATAAGACATGACCCTTCAAAATGAGCCATTTATGAAGTTTTTTTTTTCTATCCACTAGAAATCTAGCATAGTCAGCATCAACAAATCCCACCAAATTGAAGGCATCTCCAATAGGATACCATAATACTATATTCTGAGTTCCCTATAAGCACATGAGGATCCTTTTTACATCAATTAGATGAGACTACTTGGGACATGACTAAAATCTTCCATAAAGTCCAGCACTAAACACAATGTTTGGCCTACTGGTTGTGAGATATGGAAAGGATCCTATCATTGCTCTAAACTCGGTTTTAGCTACAAATTCTCCATAATCATCTTGATTAAGTTTGTTGGTGGTAGCAATGGGGATATCACTTGATTTGGCTTTCTCCATATCAAATATCTTTAGTAGCTCCTTAATGTAGTTCTAGTGATGACTGATAGTTCCAACATCACTTTGCTTGATCTACAGTCCTATAAAGAAACTTAGCTCTCTTATCATACTCATCTCAAACTTACTCTTCATTAATTTTACAAACTCAATGCATAGATCATCATCTGTGGCTCCAAAATATGATCTCATCAACATAGATCTAAACTATCAAGACTTTCGCATCTATCCTCTTTAAGAAGAGTGTGTTATCAGTCTTGCCTCTGTTGTACCCATGACTTAGTAGAAAAGATAATAGCCTTTCATACCAAGAACTTGCCACCTATTTCAGTCTATATAATGCCTTGTCTAACTCGTACACATGGTTTGGAAGTTTAAAACTTTCAAAACCAAAAGATTGTTGCGCAAAAAACTTCTTCTTATAGATAACCATTCATGAAAGTAGTTTTTATATCTATCGGATAGATCTTGAATTCCATATAAGCACCAAATGCAATCAATAGGCTGATGGCTTCCATTCTGGCTACAAGAGCAAAGGTCTCATCATAATCTATTTCTTCCTCCTGATTGTATCCTTGTATTACTATTCTTTCATTGTTTGTAGTGACCCTTCCTTCATCATCCAGCTTGTTTTTAAAGGCCCACCTAGTCCCAATGACAGTTCTGTCAACTGGTTTAGAAACAAGATGCCATACTTTTTTCCTCCCAAACTGGTTCAGCTCTTCCTGCATAGCAATATTCCACTTTGTATCTTGCGAGGATTTCTTAATATTTTTAGGCTCAATCAGAGATAAATAAGTTATATGTGGCATTATGTTTCTGACTTTGGACCTAATTTGCGTTCCAGAATTCAAGGTGAGATGATCTTTTCCATAAGATGAGATCTCTTGTACTTCCATATTACTCTAGACATTTAAATAGAAAATTATGGTTTCTCCGACCTGTGAGAGGATTGGATTTCATGATTGGTTCCCTCTGATCATGTACCTCTTCAACAGTCTGATGTTCCTCAGTAGGACCCTGAAGAGACATATTTATTTATTTTTCAGCTTCATCCCCAAAGTCAAGAATTAGTCCAATACCTTCACCATTTAGCTGATCTTTAGACTTATCTTCATCATTATCTTCATCAAAATAATTTGTACACTTTTCTCAACACACATTATTCTTAAGTTAAGCACCTTATAATATTTTCTCTGGGAGGAGTAATTTGAAAGATATCTTCATCACTTTTGGTTCAAACTTTTAAAGTGCATCCTTTTCATTATTTTGCACAAATAATTTGCAACCAAAGGGTCTCAGATAAGTGAGATTTGGTTTTCCTCTATTTAGCAAGTTCATAGGGAGTCTTATCTAACAAAGGTTTGATAAAACACCTGTTAATTAGATAATAGGCAGTGTTAACAGATTTTGCCTAAAAACATTTAGGGAATCAATTATTAATAAGCATAGTTCTTCCCATATCTTCTAATGACCTATTCTTCCTTTCCACTACTCTATTTTGTTGTGGATTACTAGGTACAGAGAAATTATGATCATTACTATTTTCAGCACAAAAGGATAGAAGGTTTGCATTCTCAAACTTAATGCCGTGATTTGAGCTAATGCTAGTTAGGTGAACATTCAGCTTCTTGTGAACCAACTTGACAAAGATCTAAAATACTTCAAAAGTCTCATTCTTTTAATTAAGGATGAGTATCCAAGTGAACCTGGAATAGTCATCCATAATTACACATACATTTTCCTCATCTGCTCATGACTCTCATAGGTCGACACAAGTCTATATAAATTAGCTCCAAAGTTCTTGATATACTCACTATATTTTGGGGTTTAAAAGATGTCTTCACATGATTTTCTTTAGTAAAAGCTTCACAAATAGAATTTGTAGCTATTTTTTCCTTTGGTAGACCTATTAATAACTCTATTGAGGCTAATTTATTGATTTGAGGGAAGTTGACATACCCTAATCTCTTGTGCCACATGGATGATTTGTTTGATATTGCACTTATATAGGAAATATGTCTTCACATGCTTTCCTTTAGAACAAGCTTTGCACATAAAATCTGCAACTATTTTTTCCTTGGGTAGATCTATCACCAGCTCCCTTGAGGCCTGTTTATTAATTGAGAGAAGTTCACATGCCTTAATCTCTTGTTTTGTATGGGTGATTTGTTTGATATTACACTTAGAAAAGACAACCTTTCTTCTACAGAATTCATGATATCAACTTTATACACATTCTTATCCCTTCTTCCTTCAAGTATGAGTTATTCGGTTTGCAAACTTATAAACTTGCAGTCTGAAGAAGTGCACTTGATTTTATTTCCTTTGTCATACATCTGATAGATGATGATAAAATTATACATCAGTCCTTTAACCAGATATACATCCTCTACCGCTTGTGAGTGATTTTTCCCTATGACTCTAATTCCAATAATTTATCCAGTCTTTCCATTTCTAAAAGCAACACTGCCACCATGGTAACTTTATTGTGAGAGAAAGTTTTCTTTATCTCCATTCATATGTCTTGAGCATGTATTATCCAGGTATCAGGGCTTGCTTCTTCCTCTTATTTACCTGTAAGAATATCAACAGTTAACTTTGGGCATCCAGATGGATTCCTTTTTATTATCAAATGGATTGATCAAATTTCTAGTTGCTCAGGATGGAAGATTATGTTTTATTTTAGCATACGTGAGTGGTCTTTTATTATTTACAAATTTGAAATTTATTTTAAAGGCCTCTTGATGAGTAGGGCAACCTTTTTTATTGTAGTCCACTTTTGCACACTTTGTGCATATGTTTAACATCAACGTCTTATCATGAGAGTGAGTTGGGTTACATGTTTTAAATCCTAACCCATGCCCAGAAGTGGACTGACTTTCATTAATGTTAGAAAATAGTTATGAGGACTAAGTCCATTTTTTATTGTTTTCTAGCTCAATCTTATGAAGGTTTAGATTTTGAGAGAGCTAAGTGTTTTGTTCTTATAGTTCTTGAACACTAATAGTACCTTTTGATTTCCAATTCAAAGTTTTCTTGAATCTTAAAAGCTTTAATTTTTCCTTTTGAGGAAAGCTTTTTCAGATAATCTCTTAGAGATTGACGTTCATCTTCAAGAACTCCAAGATCTATTCTTAGAGATGCATATTCATCCATCAGTTGGTTCTTTTAAAAGCACAAAGAATAGAATATAATGACTCAAGTTTATTTCTATCAAACATAGTTAAATCAAGTTTTTTATTAGAACACATACCTAAGGACCTTCTTCTTCCTAGTCTGAATCTGACCCAGCCATTAGTGCTAAGATATTTTCTTCAAAGATTATTTATTTGAAGTTGACTTTAGTTTACTTATTATCATTACTACCAAAGTATCTGCAGATGGTGCCTCAATCATAGCCAAAAAGAATTGATCTTGAGTCTCTTGTTCATCAGATTCATCCCCCATGTCTCCCATTGTTACAAAAGCTTTCTGAATAATAATATCAGCCTCTTGTGAAGTCATCTTTCTATTTATAGGAAGAAAGAATTCCTTTTTAGCTATTTTCCCTTTATCAACAGTATTTTTTTGTACTCCATAACCCACATGGAACAGAACTTGATAAAGTGATCAGGACTTCCACACTTGTGACTCAATTTTTTTTCATGAGGATCTCTATTATGATTCCTTCTTAGAAAGTTTAGTCCTCTATTGAACATATTTTGAAATCTTGACTCACAAATGCCAAACTTTCTTCTTTAAAATCAACTTGCTCGGTTTCCTTAAAAGAGAGCACCTTGTTCTTCTTCGTTAGTCCCATCTTCTTTTCTAGATTTTTCTTAGATTCATAGGTAGTTAGATTACCAATAAGCTTATCCATTGCCAAGGTTTCTAAGTCTCTTACTTCATTTATGGTCTCCACTTTGCTTTCTCAAGCCTCTAGCAGTACACTCAGCAATTTCCTAACACATTTTCCAGTTAGAATAACTTCTCCAAGAGAGTATATCTCATTCAAAATAGCATTGAATCTTGTTTGTATGTCCTAAATAGTTTCACCTTCCTTCTTCCTGGAAAGTTCTTATTTTCTATTCAGGTTATCAATTTTAGCCTTTTTCAAGCAGAGGTTCCTTCAAGTGCAGTATATAGAGTGTCCTAAATATGTTTAGCATCTTGACATGATGAGATCCTATTATACTTATCTGGTCCAATTCCACAAATCAAGATCTTCTTAGCCTTTGCATTATTCCAAGTAGCCACCTTGTCAACAACATCCCACTCTAGCCTATCCTTGGGTAACTTAATTTTTCCTTATTTACTAGTCTTCATTGGAATGGTTGGTCCATCTAGAATTACATTCCATAATTCAGAACTTTCACTGATTTGATGGTCATCATTCTATTCTTCCGCCATCCATAGTATTTTTCATTGAATAAGGGTGGTATGTTTGAGAAACACCTTCCTGAGTGATTGGAGGAGAAACCATAGGGTCCTTTTAAAGATGTTACACTTCTGTGGAAAGAACCTACTCTGATACTAATTGAAAGCAAATAGTACTCTTCTTACTAAGAACCAGGTCTTAAACAAGGAGCAGAAAATAATAGAGAATCATGACACGATTAATTTACGTGAAAACCCTCCTCAACTCAAGGAGTAACTACCACGACCACACCAATTCTATTCAACTCAATGTTAGAATTACAGGTACAAGACTCCAACCACTGTAAAACTAGCTGATCACTTACAAACTCACTCAACTGCTCAAACTTTACTCACTCTCTCAAGAAGAACAAACTATTATTGGCTCAACCCTCACAATAACACACACCCTTTCTTTTTCATGAAAAAACCCACTCTTCTCACCCTTAATAGCAAGAATATATATCAACCTGCAAGACTACCTCACCGGGCCCACCAAGTATCAATTCTTACCTTATATATTCCAGTACCAAGCTGTCAACTTACCATATTTATAAAAGTACAAAACCGTTCTTACCATATAGTTATAAGTACCAAGTTTGTCAATCATCAAAACCACAATATTAGAAATTTAATATTTTAATATATAGCAATTAGGAATTTCTCATTTTAATCTAAATGACCAAAATGCTTTATTTGTATTAGAACAAATGAAAAAAATGATCAGGTAATGTCAATGTAGTAGAACTTGTGAATTATTTAGTAAGATATGTAATGTTTACCGTACAATTTATTTTGTACACGAGTTAAGAGCACGCATTATAATTTATGAATTAGTGATAAAACGATTGAAAAGAAAGCAAGTAATGTAAATAAATAAGCGAGTATAAGTAAACAAACAGAGCTTAGGAGAAAATCTAAGCAAGAAGTTGTGAGGGGATTTTTTTTATTTATATATTGCCTTGGGTGTCTGAGTTGGGGTCCTTACAACGAGAGAAAAAAAGGGAACAATAAGAAAGAAAGCTAATGCCTAATAACTAAGCTACAGAAAACCATTTCTTGATGATCAAAGGTGGATCCGAATTAACTTCGCAATGGGATGGGGATGTCTATTTATAGGATAATTAAGAGCTAGCATCAACCAATCATGTTACAATTTTCCCTAGCAACCTGTCCTTTTGCCGTTAGAGGATGCCACATTTGGCATTGTATATTTGATGTGGCAATGTCGTGTGCTTCCATGACTCATGTATCCTCTGACTTATTATCCTTCTTTTAGATCTCTATACACTATCAAAATATTCATTCGGTCTTGGAAATTTGTTCCATCTCGGCCATTCTCGAATCTCTCGACACTCATTGCTACCTTGAGTACCTTCTGCTCCAACTCGAGCATGTGATCTCTTTTGTTGGTCTTACTTTTATGGCATTGATTTGGCTCTAACTTCCCCCATACTAGATTCTTTTCTAGACCAACTTAAATGAGTAATTTTTACCCCATACAAATAGTCTGTCCCTTTATTTTTTGGACCCACAATCTTATTCGGGTGGAAAACTAAATAAAAACTTTTCTCGCTAATGACTAAGATACTACTTACTGAGAGTAATCTCTTTCTTATTCCACAAACTCTGCCAAGGGGTATGCTTGTTTCACTTTTGAAAACTCATGGGCTGCTGACAGATTGGTCCCGAGGTTATTAATGTTATTGCCGTTATTTTGACTCGTCAACATGAAAAAATATTTTCCTACTCAACCATCTTGTTTATCTCCCTTGTGCTCTATTTTGGTTGTCATAAGTAGTCAAATTGTTTCCCTCGTCACTTGGGAAATTTCTATTATTGTTGGCAAGTTGACTCTTAATGCTTTGTCTACTGCTACCTGTTATTGATTTCACGAGGGGGCATCCACATGTCTCTCATCCTTTGCTCTTCTTCAAGGATTCCTGATAGACCCATTTTATATCACCCTTCAATTTGAATTAGCAAAAGCAATGTCTCCTTGTATAATAATTGCCCTTTTAAAACTCTTTTTTGCATCCATCCTTATCCAATTTGTTTACTGTTATTAAAATACTATGTATCTTAAAATTCAAAAGTTTCACTCCTCATTTTCTTTATAGTCCTTTTTGTATTCCTTTCTTCGATCCTGACGAACCATAATTGAGCATTTTTTAGATTATCGATGGGAGTGAGATAGGGACTACAGAAAAATCCCAGGGTGCGAGTGGTGGGTGGTACCTTGACCGACCACCTTTCGCTTCAGTAATTGTGGGTACTCCCTTCTTTGCTGGGTTTTTCTGGTTCCTTCTAGGGTATTTAGTTGCCTTTGAAGACACCTCCCCATGTCGGGTCCTCTCCAGTCTTTGGTGGAAGAAGTAGAAGTGCGAGGCCTAGTGGTTCTTCCTCTGTTGTTCCTTCTTTTCTTGGTTTCTTTCTTACTCTGGGGTTTTTCCCTTGTTACTAGGGGTTACTATATCTGCATCTATCATTGTTAGGAGGAATTAGAAGTCTGTTATTAGGAGCTTTGGGATGGAGGGTGCTCTTCTTGAGGGGTGTAGAGGAGTATGTGGATGTGATCCGAAGAACTCCACTCTATTTCTGAGGAAGAAACTTACTCCTGAGGAAACCATATTTAAAGACACATTTGTCTAGATAAAATGTACTTGGCCATCTAATCTTTTTATTTAGAATTATATTCCAAAGCCTTGTATGATGTAATTTTCCCATTCTCAAAGGGGCAACAATAATTGTAACTCTTTTACCCTCTAAATGTTGTATGTTTATTTCTGTATAACCTTTTTATTAGTGTGCTCGAGAAGGCTTCTGTCCCTGCGAGCATTTTACTTGCACTATTACCATGTCCTATCCTTTGTTTAGGACCAACACTCGTTGAGAACAAAGAGAATATTGAGGATTTCTACCGCCTCTTGTTGTGTATACTCAATATGCCAGATCTTTTAGAAGGTAATGGCCTTATAGGGCCCCCCGGGGCTAAGATTTTGCCTCATGAACCCCTTTATGAGGCTTCTAATAGCGCTTATCACATAGAGTGGCCAAGTTTTGGCAAAGTCCCAGCCCCTTGTATTTGAGGAGTTTTTTTCTCTCGGAGGGGCGGGAGGGATAACGTGTTTACTTTTTTATTAATTTAATTTATACCAATTCATGTATCCATAACGGTCCCCGTGCCTGATTTTTTATCAAGATTCCATATCAGATATCCACTGAGCTTTGTTTGCCCTTAGCAAAAAAAAAAAAACTAGCACTGCTCGTCAGACCTTTCAGATAAGATAGTTAGGCATATTAATTACCAGTTACTAGCCATTTAATTGGACCGAACATGTGGCAACCATATGAAGGCCTCGACCTTTGTAATCTCGAGGGTTTTTCAGTATAAGTACCTGATTTTAACGTTTAGTTCCACTTTATAGTTTTCTTTTTGAATTTAGAGGTCATTTATAAAGGACTTTATCTGGCCATTATAGCATTTTCTTTGGGTCCTACTGGATTTAGAATTCTTGATCTGGGTTTTCCCTATAACTTTTTTTGTATTCTTGTGTTTGACCTCGGAGCCCACATCTAATGATATTTCCTGGGTTTTTAGAGAGATATATAAAATAATGTGGGAAAAGCTTAGGGTGAAAGAAGGTCATGAGTCATGCTCCCTTTTTTTTTTCTTTTCAACCTCTTTGGCATGGTGGCTGAGGTACCTAATCCATGCTTTTCGGAGAACTATGAGTACACTTTAGGCACACCTCTTCATGAGTTGAGGTTTGCATCCATACCTCTGGGGATTTTTGCCTGAGGTTCCCTAGATTGGTGCGTTTTCAGATAATTAGAAGAGAGGGGACCTGCCTCTTAACTAGTGGCCCCCTTAAATAACCTGCTCTAAAGCCATCATTGTTATATCACCAATAGGGGGAAGTCATCCGCCTTAAGCTCTCCATTCCTACAGTATTTTTCGTCAAGTCTAAGTTTGTGTTCAACCGGGATTACCCAGTCCTCTTCTGAGCGTAAAAAGGAGAAGTGGTGCTACACCCTGAGCAGGAGCCTTGGTGCCTTATTAGCTATTTCAGACCTTTTGATTTTAAAAAAGTCTTAGTTATAGAAATTTTATTCCGTCTACAATAACTCTATACTTGAATCTAAAACATCATATGTAATTACGCGTTTGATTTTAATAGATTTTGTTTAAGCCATCTTTCACAATAAATTATATCCTCAAGGAAAACTTTTGAAGGATTTTTCTCTCCCGGATTCATGCTCTTTAGTGTTGAGCTTATGGCGAGTTTATTTAAAATTTACTTCCTAACCGATTTTATTTTTCACTAGCCTCTCACATCCTTTAAAATGGAAGTTTAGTTCAACCACTTAGGAAAACTTTAGCCTTAAATAACCTTAAAAGGGTTAGGAGAGATCCCTTTAATTTTATTTTTGATGTGTCTCTGTGTATGGACGTCTTTTAGATAGTTTAGCACATATGCTTAGAGTTTTAAACTCTGAACAGTCGATATCGATTCAAATAGTCTACAGTCATTAAAATAAATCTTTACGAATAATTATTCACATGCACCTCGTGTTCGGCCGTTATTGGCCTATCTTTGAGACATTTCCAGGCTATTTCTCTATTGAATGGTCAATTTGTGCCAATCCATGGTAAGTTTATAAGCGAGGTTGGGATTCCATTCACCTTCATTGATAAAAGATAGTCTCAATATCATGCTATCAGATCTCTAGCTAGTGTGAATTCAGGACTTGTGGCCTTGTTGTCCTTTCAGGTTCACGGGAGGTTCCCCATCAGGTTACCTTTCTATTCACAATCCAAGCTTCTTGTCTTCTTGATCGCTTAAGTCAGGTTATTGTTTGACCAAGGAATCAAACCCTTAAAGATTAAGGCAAAATTCAAAAAATAAAAGCTTTTGGCAACACTAACTTTTTTTTAATTATACGACCGCTATCGACCACTGTTTTTACAAAATACAAAGTGAGCAAAAGTTCTCCCTAAACTTTTTGGAGAGTCACTACGACCACCTCTTTAAAAACCTTTCCAGAAATAACTTTTCTGGGGTAAAAACTGGTTGACGAAAAAAAGAGTGCTACTTCATCCTAGGGGAGTTCGACTGCTCACTTCTATCCACTCTTCTAGAGACACCTGCAAAAGAAAATAAAGATAAAGAAATCAAATAACATAGGGTAAGTGTGTCACTTGGCTTCACCTGGTCGGGCTTTAGTTTATCATCTTCCTGGAAGTCCAATCATTATGGGCCCCGAGTTGTTACCTTGAGCTCCATCAAACTCTCCTTTAGCATGAAAAAGGCGAATGAGATGTCAAGGTTCAAACCCTTAGTAAAAGCCTTGGCCTCCCAATAATCATAAACCATTTGCAGTTGCACTCTTTCCTTATGAAATTAAGCCACAAACTCTCATAGCAGCTCCATATCTCCCTGCTCGATCTTGAATATATCCCTGTATCGGGGTTACACCTTTATGGACCCACATGGTCTTTGATAAAGATATCTTCCAATATATTGCGTGTAGAATTTTCAGAGAGAAGGGAATACCATACTAGAGCACTTTTTAAAAGGGTTTCTCTAAATTTTTTCACCATCACCGACTTTGCTTCTTCTTTGGTCAAATCATTATTGTTAACGGCCATGGTGAAAAAATACAAATGCTCTTGAGGGTTCAAGTTCCCATTATATTTCATAATGTCAAGCTTCTTGAACGTCTTTGGGATAGGACTCGTAGCGGCAATGGTCGTATAGGGCACCACCTTAGAGTTGCATTTGGAGTCCGCCCTCTTAACTATTGAAGGGGCTCCTGGTATGCGATTTACCCTTGAGTTGAGCTTTGAGTATTGTTCTCTCATTTCTCTTCTTAGCATTTCCAGTATACTAACTGTCGAAATGCCTTCCTTGAGTCCAGACTCCTTATCTTGAGCTTCTATTCCATACTCTCATTCTTTTAGCTCTTGGTCATTCGGATCTTCCAGATTAATATTTCTTAAGGTGTACGAGGTGCCCCATGCAGCTCCAATCTGTAACTCATCCATTCTCTTGATCTACGCTTCTATAAAATCTAACAGCCTCTCATAAGCCACATCAAAGTCCCTCATGAAATGCTACAAATCTGGTACATTAAGCTCTGTTTCCTCCCTATCAAGGTCGAGG
>JBDJHY010088682.1:0-13785 GCA_039654485.1 Withania somnifera
GAGGGAGGCTCACCTCCAATTGGGATGAGGGAGTGATACTATACTTGGGTGCAATTTGGAGTGATTTGACTGGTTGTTGATACATGTGTTGAGTTGATTAATACTAACTTGTTGAGATTGTCTCGGCATGGACATGAATTTGGTTATTGGAGATACATTTTTTAGGTTTCATTTTGATTACTATTTTAGTAATTATTATCTTTATCATCCCTACGCCCTGTATCTATTATTTACATTTTCACCATAAACTACTGGCTATGATTTGATTTGCAGCTTGTAGTCTTGAGGATTGCGGTTTGGATGATTAGAGTAGTTGGTGGATCTTTATTGTTTTGTTTTAGTGCCATGCCAGGGATACTTGTTGATACCCGTTGCTTATTTGATACTTTTTCCTTGCTTTTCTACATTTGTATAGGTGTAGAGTTCGGTGCGATTTGATCATTCCCTCATTCTGATCAGTTCGAGTTATCAGAGAGTTGAGGTAGATGTTTGTCATTCGAAAGATGCCCAAAATATTCTATCCATGTATTAGATCCTACTATTTCAGTATTGTAGATATTTGAGACTTACATAATTTTTTTAGTTATGCCTATCTTACATTAGAGGCTTGTACAAGGTGATACCGGTTTCTGAGTGGTTTTATAGTTGGTTTTTGTCATTTGTACCTTTTTTTCTTCTCACTAATTTGTTTGTTTACACATTTACCCAGATATAATTATTTAGGTTGACCTGTCTAGGTGGGTTAAGATAGGTTCCATCACGACTTTGGATTTCAGGTTTTGACAAGTTAGTATCAGATCTCTTAGTTCATTGGTATCAGATGTGTATAATCAAGGTTTATTAGAGTCTTAAGGATTAGTGCGAAGATGTCGATTACCTATTTTCGAGAGGCTACAAAGCCTTTGGGAGGTGTACCTTTCATTTTTTTCTTGCATTATGTCCATCTGTGTTTTACGATAATATTTGTTTTTTGGAAGATAAAGACGACTAGATTGGCTGCCAGAGGAGGTGCTAACCCTACTCCCGAGAATGCACTAATTAGGGGTAGGGCTCAAAAGCAGACTCGAGCTTGGGGTCGTGGAGCTGCTACGGCGCGAGGTTAGGATAGGACAACCTTGCCAGAGCCAGAGATCCATGAGATTAGGTGATAGTTGCCTCCAGATATTATTTCCTCTTCATTGCTACATGAGACCTTACTTCGAGTTTTGGGGTATTTGAGACTATAACTCATGGTGGGGGGGGGGTTACATTTGACACATCCTGTGGTTTTTAGGATGGTAAGGGGCATAGGCCCTAGAGCAATAGTAGCAACAAGTCCCTTTGATGATCAGGTGGCCAGCTACCCGTGGGTCACAGATATGAGGATTTGTAGATGTCGGGCGTTCGAGCCCCAATTGTCCTCGGGGAAGCCATGTCAGGCGACAAATAATGTCATTATGAGAAATTAAGAAAGATGGACCTTCTGACATTATAGGTGGAAGGGAAGATAAGGTTGTGGAGTTTTTTGCTACCTGTCGGCTATTGGAGAGTCTGTGGTTGACAGACTTGGCCAGCTCGAAAGTGGGGGCATTTGTATGTATCAGACAGATTAGTTGAGTCAACTCCTATTAACTAGGATGGGTTCATTCAGACATTTTTTGATACATATGTTCCATGGAGTGTGAGGGAGGAGAATCGACATAGATTCAAGGCTTTGTATTATGGTGATATGACAGTAGCAGAATATAAGTACGGTTTTGTGCTTCGTCTAGGTATGCTAGTTCACTTCTCTTAGATCCAATTGAGATATTTCATCGGTTTGTTCATGCAGTGATTACAGGCATTAATCTAGTATGTCACTAGCCTGCTTTGGTGGTATTTGATTTGCGTGTTACTTATTCATATATGTCTACATATTTTACTTCTGGTTTTGATGATGAGTGATTCCATACCAGTTCCTATAAATGTTTCTACGCCGGTAGGAGAGTCTCGAGTGGTGGATCAGATGTACCAATCCTGTGTGCTATATTAGGCTATAAAACCTGGGTTGACTTGATTATTCTTAACATGGGCTATTTTGATGTTATTTTGGGTATGGGTTGGATTTCTCCTCACCATGCAGTCCTCGAATGTTATTTCAAGACAGTTACTCTAGATATGCCTGGTATTCCGAAGATTGAGTGGAACGCCTCTAGGTTCTTATCCTATTGCTGATAATCTTCTGCTGGATTCAGTGCCAGTTGTTTGTGAGTTTCCTGATGTCTTTCCTACAGACCTTCCAGGTTGTTCCCCCTGATAGGGACATCAATTTTGCTATTGATTTGGAGCCGATCACTAAGCCCATTTCTATTCCTCCGTATCGTATGACTCCTACTGAGTTGAAGGAATTAAAGGAGAAGCTTCGGGACTTGCTTGATAAGGGGTTCATTAGGCCGAGTGTATCGTCGCGGGGTGTTCCTATTTTGTTCGTGAAAAAGAAATATTGGTCAATGAGGATGTACATTGACTATAGGCAGCGTAACAGAGTTAATATCAAGAATAAGTACCCAATTTTCAGGATTGATGACTTATTTGATTAGCTGCAGAGTGCCTTAGTGCTTTCTAAGATTGATTTGAGGTCGAGCTACGATCAGTTGAGGATTAGGGCTCCGGATGTCCTTAAGACAACCTTCAGGAACTGCTATGGTCACTACGAGTTTTTGGTTATGTTCGTTGGGTTAACTAATTCCACCACAGAATTCATGGTGTGGATGAACATGGTATTTATACCTTGGATTCTTTTATTATTCTCTTTATTGGCGACATTCTGGTCTATTCGAGGAGAGAGGCGGACTATGTTCAGCACTTAAGCATTGTACTCTAGCGATTGAGGGAGGATAAGTTGTATGTTATTTTTTCCAAATACGAGTTTGGATGAGCTCAATATCATTCTTGGGACACCTAGTGTGTAAGGAGGGTATCATGGTCTATTCGTCCAAGATTGAGGTAGTTTGTGGTTGGATATGCCTACTTACCCTATAAAGATTCATAGTTTTGTTAGCTTGACTGGATATTATCACAGATTTCTTTAGGGGATTTCTTCTGCCGCAACCCCTTTGACTTGATTGACCCAAAAGAATGTCACTTTCAATGGTCGGATGAGTGCAAGGAGAGTTTCCAGAGGCTTAAGGCCTTATTGACTTCAGCCCCAGTTTTGACTTAGCCTGTGGAAGGTGATCCTTTCACTATTTATTGTGATGTTTCGTAAGTTGGTTTGGGTGGAGTGTTGATGGAAACGGGTTAGGTTATAGCTTATGGCTCTTGACACTTAAAGACCTTTGTGAAGAACTACCCTATGCATGATCTTGAATTGGCAGTCGGGGTATTTGAGTTGAAGTTATGGCGTGACTACAAATATGGAGTTTATTGTGAGTTGTTCACAGAACATAAGAGTCTTCATTACATTTTCATTTAGAGGTATCGGAACTCGAGGAAGCGACGGTGGATTGAGTTGCTAAAAGATTAAGATATGAATATTCTATACCACCCGAGAAAAGCTAATGTGATAGCTGATGATTTGAGTAGAAAGTCATCCAGTATGGGTATTGCATTGATTCATGCGGAGGTGCGATATTTAGTCAGGGAGGTTCAAAGTTTGGCAAAATAGCTTGGTTTGCTTGCAGATTTTAAATAGGAGTGTCCTTTCCTTCTTTGAGTCTGATTCTTCCCTTATGGAACAGATTAAGGAAAATCAAGTTGAGGATGTGAAGTTGTGTATTATCGGAGATAAGGCGTTGAGGAAAGAGGCAAAGGAGGCATTTCTTGACCAGAAGGATGTTGTTAAGGATTGGACCTGAATATTATGTGTGCCTAAGGTGGGTGATTTGACTATATTGATTATGAAAGAGGCTCATAGTTCAAGGTATTCTATCCATCCAGGAGCGTTAAAGATGTACCATGATTTGAGTTGTGCGATATGAAGAAGGATATACGAAGTACGTGGCTAGATGCTTAAATTGTCAGAGAGTTAAGTTTGAGCGTCAGATGCCAGACAGAGTCTATCAAACGATACCCATTACTTTGTGGAAATGGAAGCGGATTACCATGGATTTTTTTGTGGGATTACCTAGGACCGTGGGTGGACACGATTCTATTTTGGTTACTTTGGATTGATTGCTAAATTTGATCATTTTATATCGATCAAGGTTGATTATACGACTGAGAATCTAGCAGATATTTACCTCAATCAGATTGTTTGGTTACATGGTATCCCTATTTCTACCATCTTCGACCATGGGTCATTGTTCACTTTGCTTTTTTGGAGGGCATTGCCGTAAGCGTAGGCACTCAAATTGATCTGAACATAGACTTTTACCCTCAGACCGATATCCAGTATGAGCAGACTATTCAGGTTTTAGAGGATATGCAATGTGCTTCTATTATAGACTTAGAGAATCTTTGAGATAAACATTTACCATAGTGGAATATGCTTATAGCAATAGCTATCACTCTAGTATCATCTTTTGAGGCATTATATAGTAGGCGATGTAGATCTCTGATTGGGTGGTGTTATGCATTTGAGGTAAGGGAGCTTGATACATATCTTTTTTGTGATTTTATGAAACAGGTTCGAGTCATTCAGAGTCGATTGTTGACAACCCAGAGTAGACAAAATAGTTATGTTGATAGAAGGGTTCGACACTTAAAGTTTATGGAGGGTGATTTAGTGATGCTTAGTGTGTTACCCATGAAGGGTGTGATGAGATTTGGACAGAAGGGCAAGCTTAGACCTCAGTACATTGGTCCATTTGAGATCTTGAAACGTGTTGTAGAGGTGGCTTATTAGTTAGCTTTACCACCTAGCTTGTCAGCGGTGCATCCTATATTCCGTGTTTCTGTGCTTTTGAAGTATACTCCTGATGATTCTCATATTATAAACTATGTGCTTGTGACGTTGGATTTGGACTTGACCTATTAGGAGGAGCCTGTGGCTATTCAAGATAGGTAGGTTAGGAAGTTGAGAACTATAGAAATTACTTAATTCAAGGTTCAGTGGAAGCATCGTCCAATTTTGTAGACTACATGAGAGATTAAGTCTGACATGCTTGTCAGATATCCACATTTATTTGAGGCTGTAGGTATTTTATCTCTTTATGTTCGAGAATGAACATGGTTTTTAGTGGTGGGTGATGTAATGACCCTGAAGGTTTTTTTTGGCATTTTCTGCAAAATTAACATTCTACCCTTTTCGAGAGTTTCCTGAGTCATAATTATTCAGTTTACGGGGTTGGTTTTGAAGCGGAGCTAAAAGATGTGGTCTTTGAGAATTTTTCAGTTTTGGAAGCCTTATATTGAAATATGTTGTTTTAGACCTCATTTGGAGTTTCGAGTCTCAGAACAAAATTTCTTCAGTTCCACTAGCTCCGTAATATCGAAGTTAGTGTAGGAGGACCTTCATTTTTAATATTAGATCTTTCATGTTGATCTTAGCTCATTTAACGAGATAAAGTTAATTTTTAAGGCCAAAGTTTGAGTTTGGTAAACATTTTATCATCGGATGCTCGTGTTTTAGTTTCATTGATTTTGTTAAATTCAAGTGGTCAATTTAGGGTTAGGAGAAGTTTCAAAATATTTTTCGGAGGTTCCATGGGCATTTTTATCTTTTTGGGTAAAGTTTTCATTTTTAGTAACCTAGCGGGTATCGAGTCAAGAAAATCTTTAATTCCTATTTCAATGATTTCGTTGAGTCCGGAACATTGAATTTAGTAGGTTAGTATATATGATTTGTGTACACGAGATCCCGGATGAATCCTTAGGGTCCAATTAAAGACTAAGTTTTATGTGTGTTTACTATCAAATACCAGTTGCTGGTGCAGGTCCAATCCTTCTTCGTGATCGCATGAAATCTTGTCGCAATCACGTAGAGAAGGTTTTGACTGCATCGTGATTGCGTGATTGATCAACATGGTCATGTGGTTGTGATCCATTGACTTTCGTAATCGTGTAGGCAATCTTAGGGAACCTATCAGATTACTTATCGCGTGAGTACCTGACGTCATAGTGTTAATAAGACATGAAGGGCAATGATTAAAAATCAGTATTCACGAGTTCATCTTCTCCATTTCACCATTTTGACTTTGAAAGCTCACTAAGGGTATTTTCAAGGATTGTTTTCGAGGTGAATCACTCGGGTAAGTTTCTAAAATGTTAAGTCTTTGATTACCCGCTAATAATTTTCTGATTTTAACTTGTAATTGTATGATTTCAAGGTATAAAATTGGAGATTTTGAGAAAACCTTGATATTGTATTTTTCACTTTTGAGGGTCAATTACCACTCTGATTTTGATGAACTTTTATATATATGATACTTGAAATATGAGAAACCTGTTTTCCAACAAAAATATCTGAAAATTCATTGGCCCTCAGTTTCCACTTCTATGGTTGATTTTCTACCCGAATTCTAAAATAGGAATATGGATATTAAAATTCATATTTTCTTATGTTCATCTCATATTTAATTAGATATTGCGGGGTCGGAGACTAGGCGTAAAGGAAAAACACCTGCTTGGATGGATTTTCTCTGTTTAAGGCAATCGGAGGATTGGCCTAGTACAAAGCTATGTAGAATTTTTTGTTGTGTTGTTTTACTTGTAATTTTGAATAATAGGAATTCTTGGGGATGTCCGCATGAATTAAACGATGAATAGTTACCCCAGACACCTAAGGCAATCATGCAAGGTTAAAATAAAGGAATAAAAGCAATATTAATGATATGAATTATCTATCCTCTGTTGAGTACAATTGTTGTGTAATCATTGTGATACCCAAATGAATTTGATGCATTGTTTTGATATTGATTGGTGATTTTGATTGTATATGAGACCTATTTCCCATGCTTAGATATTATGATTTTTTGATGCACGTGAGGGTATGTTGATTTATCCACGTTTGACATGCCGTAATTCCTATATTGTTGATACATTTTTTTGTAGTTGGTTCTGGCACTTGACTGTTAGTTTGAGAGAATTATCTAAGTCTTGTAAACTGGGTCTGAGGTGACTGAATTATTGAAGTATTGCCTGTGTATCTGATGTGATTGGATAACTTAATCTTGCCAGCAGAGTATGAAGTGACAGGTAGTACATGGATTAGCTATCCCCCATGGGTCCTGATCACACCAAATAATGACAGGTGTGAGGTAAGGTGATTATCTATTGTACTACCAATATATTTATATTTTTATGATTGAAACGAAATGCCTTCAATGAAAATGGTAATTGACTTGAACTGTCTTTATTGATGATGGTTTTAAAGAATTGATGGTTCTAGATAATATCAATTATGATGTTGGTCTAAACATCTCAGAACCTATCCTATAAGTCTATTTCTCAGTTGTATTGGATGACCTTTCCTACCGCAGCTAAACTTGTAAGGTAGGGACTGATATGGATTCTAGACTTAGGTATTGTTCCTTTGGTTATCTTGGCCTATTTTAGTTAGTATTTACGTCATGAGTGCAAATCTCAATTGTGTCGGATGTATCCTTCCTACCGCAACCAGACGTACAAAAGTCGAAACTAATGAGGTATTATAAGCTCTGCCTATGAGGTCATATCATAATGAGTGGGTTTACCCCATGAGTTGTGAGATGAACTTAGGGATGGAGGGTTGCCTCCGATTAGGCGGAGGGCGTGATACTATACTTGGTAAGATTTAGAGTGATTTGACTGGTTATTGCTACATCTGCTGAGTTGATTGATACTGATTTGTTGACATTGTCCTAACATGGGCATGGATTTGGTTATTAGAGATACTTTTTTAAGGTTTTATTTTGATTTTGTTTTAGTAATTATTATTGTTATCATCCTACTCATTGTATCTATAATTTGCTTTTTCAATATGAACTGCTGGCTATGCTTTGATTTGTAGCTTGTAATCTAGAGGATTGTGGTTGGAATGATTGGAGTTGTTGGTGGTTCTTCATTGTTTTGTTTTAATGCTAAGTCCGGGATACTTGCTGGGTACCCGTTGCATATTTGGTACTCACTTTTTTTCCTACTATTATATAGGTGCAGAGTCATGCATGATTTGTTCATTTCCTCTTCCTGATCAGTCTGAGGCTCGAGTAATCAAAGAGTTGAGGTAGTTTGTCATCCGACAGATGCCCAAAATTTTTTATGTAAGTATTAGATTGTATTTGAAGATCCTAACATTTAAGACTTATGTATTTTTTAGTTATGTATTTCTTGTATTAGACGCTTATACATATAGATGCTGGTTTTTAGGTTGTTTTATATTTGGGTTTTGTATTTGTACTTTTTTTTGCTTCTCAATGATTCATTTCTTTTCGCATTTACCTTATAGATTTTTGTAGGCTGACCTGTCTAGGTGGGTTAAGGTAGGTGTCATCACAACTTCGGATTTCGGGTCATGACAATCAGATAATACTATTTCAGTGGTACCTTATGGAAACAACCGCCGCAACAGTATTGCTGTAGCAGAATTTCTAATGGCAATGACGTCCACTTTTTCCTGCTTCCTTTTTCCAAATTTTTATATATAATAATTGAATTTGCCCATTTTCCACTTTTTACAAGAATTAACACCGTCTTCATATTAACCTGTTTAGAACAAGCATCGGTTTACTCATGATATTTTTGGCCCATAACAACAAATCACAAAATAAACATCTCAAACACCACATAGTCACAGGACGCCACTTATGTATCTCATGGTTTATGAGCCATATCAACAAGCAAATACATATACTACCTCACCATGAAATCATCAATTTAACAAATCCTAATACAGTTTAACGCAACACATAAACATTAATTCGGTATGACATATATTTATACATGCAACACGTAGCATTTCAACACCAATTAGAGTTACAGTTTGCAAATAACCTTTCATTAATCCTCCTAATTTTCTAGGTGCATGTTTTGTTACCGGTTTCAATTCAAGATACCAATTAAAAACCTTTTGATTTCCAAAACTTACATTCTAAGATACCTATTGGACCCATCTAAGTTCTAAATAGGAGGAACCAATATACCAATTGGAATCGACTAGATACCAATTTGACTCAACTAGACGGTCAAGTTGTAAGGACGGCATAATAGAAAGAAGAAAGGGAAACTACTGCACATGCTTTGTAGCCTCCCAATGATTTAATATAACGTCCACACGCTATTCCACAGAACTTTACTCTACAATGCTCTTGTACTTGTGGAACTGGCAAGCCTAAAATCAAATACCAACTATCACACTCCAAAATATTGGGCCTGTGGTCACCTATACCTCACTTCCTTAGCTAGGCAAACCCTTTTCTTTATCCCTTTAATAACTCATGCAAAAGAATAATCAAGCATAATAATATAATAATATTATAACAAAATGAAATCACCAGTTATTTACCTATGTTAAACCACTCGATTTACGCTACCCAAAACCTGGTTGAGAGTGTACAAGAGCACCTACATAAGAATACAAGAGTAACACAACATAATTGACTGGATAAATACATAAGATAAAAGGACTCTGATCTGTTTGGAATAGAAGGTAGATGTGGATACTGAGTGTCATAATCCATTATTCAATTGTAGAAACTAAACTGCATCAAATGTATAGCCAAAAAATAAGATGTATGAAAGTAGGATCAGTACAAACATATGTACTAGTAGGCATCATCGGTCAACCAACATTAATCGACATAACCATAAGATAGAATCGAGTACAAAAATCATGGCATCTCAGAATAACAATAATAACTTGCCACTATTATCTTTTAATTTTACAATACCTAAACTTTTGTATTAATCATAAATTAACCATGTTTTGGCTATTTTACTTTGATAATACATTATTTACCTACACTGTATTCTTTTAATGTGATCATACTTTCTTAATACCAACCACGTCAAACCAATACAAATATCTCATTCCAACTGGCTATTCATTCACCCACATATTTAGGTCCAACTTGGCGACTGTAATTATCACACACCAATTCGCGGTCGTTGCCTATTCACTCTCATGTAGTACTAGAGTATGACCACTAACTAATCAAGTAAACTAAGACTATAAAATTACAAATAATTAGACTACCAATCATATTACAAGTAATACCAAGTTACAACTCTTCATGCAACTATCATGTATTGAGCTCAAGAACACTATCAAGTAAGGAATATAAGTCAAACACAACTAGTCAAACTCGCCAATGGATGCATGCTTAGTTACCAAGACTTTACGAATAATATATGGAATAGGTCAATTCATTTATAAGTATTTAGGACCAGTCTTTGGATTATTCGAGTGTGCATTACTTTAAATCATTTTATTTTCAATCCTTCCTTATTACTATTAACATGTACACAATAACGGGTCAAGGATCTTATTGACATTTCTCATATGAACAATAAACATATATATAGCCAATAAGCGGGTACGTATCCAGCAAGCGAGCATAAAGCCAATAAGAAGGCATATAGCCATTAAACAAGCATGAATCCAATAATAAAAATTTACTGTTTTAATTCGTTATTCAATATTCATCTTTTGGTTTTGGTCTCTGTCAATGCACTTTATATATATAATGGAATTTAGAACCTATATATTTTTTTCATTATCTTTGGGCCATTGTGGCCATTGATTTAACAACATAACTTGATTAATCACTAGACACATCTGGCATTCATAGTAAGAATTACTACCGAAGTAGGTCTCTAAAGATACAACCAATACTGACATGTAATTGGCCTATTATGGTCTTAAAAAGCTAAGAAAAGGCAGTATGACCGACAACACAAAACTAACAACCTATCATAATTCACATTTCGGAATGGAAACCACCGGGGGGTAACTTTACTAACCATTACTAATTTCTCAATTTTAGTTACGCAACCATTAATACTAATCTCAACATTATCTCAACTAACCATTTTCACCTGAGTTATTATTAAATGCTACCTCTTATCACTATGTAACACACTGAACTTTGAGGATAAAACTTGGACCATTCTATGTACATGGTTAGACTTGAATACAATGAGTTCTTACTTGAACCTAGATGCTAATGTCCTTTTATAATTGTATGAAGGGTTTTGGATGTGTTTCAAGGCCTTAAGGAACTTCAAACACAAGATTAAGCCCAAAACATCTTTACCGTCTTAGTTTTTATAGAAGTTCAACCATAAGTCAACTTCAAATGATTATATATCCTAAAATATAAAGATTTACGTATATCATAACCTATAAAACAAACTATTGATGAAGATAGATTCTAATCCAATAAATAGTGCATCGTTTCAAGTTTGGATTAAAATGTTATAGCTATTTTACCAAAATATGTCAGTGTTGAGAAAATCCTAGTAAACGCCAAAAGGACCTAGAAGACCATCACAATCACAGCAGGCCAACAACGGTCTACTGCTATTTTTCCAGTAATGCTAAAGGTCTGGGTCATTTTTGGTGACCCAAAACCAAACAAAGTGGTGAACCATCGAAGGGTATAGGCTACTAACCCCTATCTGCCTTCTTACTTGAAAATGAATGTTTAAAAGACTTTCTTTAGATGTTTTACACCTTACTTCTCCTTCCCATTAACCCTGAAGTTGATATTTTCTCTTCTCTTGTTCCTCCAACATCAACGTAAGTCTCTCTTTCATTCCCCACTAATTCTAACATGAACACTTGGATTCCTAACAAGATTTTACCATACAAAATTGTCGAATTTCCAAGTATACCAACATAAGATTTTCAAGAACTCAAATCTTGAAACTCATATTCAATTCAAGGGATTTTTCAACTCTTGTGGAATAAATTAGGTTGTGGGTATTCAATAGAGGTCCCTTTCACCTTTATACCCAAAGATTCATAGTTTTCAAGTAAATTACTATGAGTTAAATTAGGGCTATAACCTAATTCATGAATTTTGTTGAATACTCTTTCCTGGATATTTTTCATAATGTTTACTTCTATGATTTTGCATGTAATCACGGTTTTCATTAATATTTATGGTTTACCCATCAGACATGATATTTACATGACCTTATTTATCATAGATAATCTTCATAGATAGACCTTACGGTGTCAAATTTTAGTAAGAATTGACTTCAAGAACTATGTTTTTTCCATGACTTTCAAATATCAAGCATGATTTATGCTATTGAGCATATCTTAGTATAAAGTTCCATAGTTCATCAAATTGATTTAAATATCAAGACTTTATGGTTCTTCATTATAGCAAAGAGTATGATTTTTACATTATGCATTCAGTTACCATGATCTTAGCATGAATCTAAAGACATGAGATTTTATGGAGATCCAGATCAACTTTACAGATTTTAGCAGTAGATATGCTACCCATATGTTATACAAATTTTTCATTAGATATGTTATACATATGTTACAGATTTTTTTGGAGCAAAGTCTCCTGGCTTATGATCATGAATCTTAAGATATATAGTATATCATATGAGCTATATAAATATCTACAATTATTTTGGAAAAATTATTCATCACAAAGAGAACAAGAGTTAAAATAACTTAGGTTCCATAACTACTTACTACCGTAGGTATTTATTTTCCCAAAATCACCTAGCCATGATTACAGGATCCTTAGATAGATAGGTCATATACCCTATCAAGGTATAGACACCCTTTAGTTGGGGTTGTAGACTAGACAACTTAAGGTCAAATGGTATGTGTCGGTTAGAAGAAACTCCTCCCTCTTTAGCTTCAGGTTTAGAATTTAATTAAGCATGTTGCACGAATCACTAGTTTACAGCAGAAATGACTATAAAATCCAATTTTCAAACATATTTTCAGTTAAAATGTGAGTTTTCATGATCTATTTGGATGCATTCAGTTAAGATTTTTTCTTTTTGTTAAGTATGATTTGTATATTACTTTATATGTTTTACTTAAAAACTCTAAGTTCTTTAGTATTCATTTTTATGCATATAACCAGACTTTATTATCTCATAGTCCTAACTTTTACTTAAAGTGTTTATGATTTCCTAGTCCTACAGTCATAATGTTACAGTTCATAGCTCGGTAAAAGATATATGATGTTAGTCTCAGTTTATACATACTTTAAATGCTCTCTTATCTAGATTTTAGACATATATTCTATTACTTAAATTTAGTTATGTTTTTTCTGAAAATTGTTGCATATCCCACATACCAATTGTAATGACCCTCATGGTCATTTATGAAAAATACACGATGTTTTGCATTCTATAGAGTTACAGTAGTAGCCTCAAGTCATTTATGACTTGCTGGTACCAGTAGTTTCGATCCCTAGCGGCTCAGTTGAGAAATATATCAAATTTCCTGTTTTAGAACTAAAACTAAGTACTCGTTGACCAAAGTCAACTTTCCTTCAAGAAGAGTTTAGAATTAAACATCAACACTTTCATTAGCTCCAGAATGTCAAACAAAGTCAAGGTTGACCTTAAGTTTGTGTTCCAAAGTTTTCGTTTGTAATTATGCCAATTTGTGCATTTTAATTAAGTTTAAGGTCTATTTTAGAGCTTGAGTGATATTTTGGTGTTCAGAGTATTGGATCGTAATTCTGACAGTTCCATCATCTTTTAGAATGGTGAATTTAGGCTAGTTTGTGTTGTGTCCAGAAGCACACACAAGTGTACTGGTCGAACGAATAATAAAGTGGCTCTTGCGAGCCAGATTGTTGAACCCTCAGGGACTTATATATAATTGATTCTCTTGACAAAGCTACGTAAGGATTTAGATCCAAAATATCGATTAAGACTTCAAAAGAGTATATTAATTTAATTAAAACTAACTTGCAATATGAA
>JBDJHY010088902.1:0-13784 GCA_039654485.1 Withania somnifera
ACCAAGTGACATCTCTCAGCTCCTCATCAGCCACCATGTGAGATAAAACACTTTGTTCTCCCTTTGAGGTAATATGATACAACGAGCCCATACTCTCATTATCCTCTTCATGTTCCTTGGTATACACCACAACATGAGTCTTTGCTTTTAGTACCTCCTCACATGAAACTACAAGTTCTGAATATCACCTTATTCTAGAGGGAATCAAACTTTGGAAATCCTTTTGGATTATGGGCGACATATGCATCATTATGCTTTGATGGATTCTTTGATGCTTTTTATTCTTCTTAACTTTCTACAATGGACCTAACTTCTTGAACACAGAAGTTTGTTGTTGGTTTTCTAAGACAATCAAAGATAGAGGTCCTTCTATTGGAAGCAACACATTTATCCTCCACAGTGATGTGGTTGTTACTTGCTCATCTTATTGGGCTATGAACTGGTGGTGGAGTGTGTACCTTAAGCCTTCATGTGATTTCCCGGTAGAGGCCTCCAATGGGATCTTACCTAACTTCAGTGGCTCATTAGAATTGTACTTATTCTTCACAAATAACTTGTAATCATTTGGATCAGAGCCCTATTTTGTGTGCTTCGTATGAAGTGCCATATTTTGTGGAATATTTTGAGCAATGAATTTCTCAAGAAACTTCGAGGACAAGTTAATTTCCTCAACCCTCTTGATGGAAAGAGGCAACCCCTAAACTACATTTTCTTGAGTATCAAATAAATGACCTTTTTCATATTTGAAATAACGGAGCACGAGACTTGCCTTTTTTCTCGAGCACACAACTTTTCCTTCATTCAACATCAAGTGAGACCCCTTATATTGAATTTGACATTTTTAACAACCTCATTGGGCCTTGTTATTGCAAGCTCCTCACACTTGGTTGTTTTAACGTCATCCCCTTTTACTCCCTTTGCAATTCAATGTTTTGGATAAAACTTTGCATCAGCTAAATATGACTCGACTTTAGTGAATCGCTTGTTATCAACAATAATTTTTCTTTCGCTCTGACCTTCAATAATAATTTGTCCTTTTCTCTATAATATGACCCACCATATACAAAGGACGATTGTGTAGTGTCGAGGAAAAGAATAATCATTAGTATAATGTGATTTTGGTATCACATGTATGTACTTCTTGGGATAGGGATTTTGTAGGCTTTTCAGAAGATGAAGGAGGCACAATTATCGAGATTTCACTGTTTGCTTCTTTTTTGCTAGTATTAAAAGATGATGCCTTAATATTTTCTTGAGTAGATTTTACACGAAAAAAATTTGGTAACAATCCTCTAAAGTCACCGGATATAGTGGTTTCTGGTGGTGAAGTACTTTATTTTTTCCTTTTTTAGATGCTTAAATAATTTTTGCTTCATAGTCTTCTCACCATCCTCTTTCTAGTTGGCTTTTTTAGATAATTCCTTTTATATACTTTCTTTGTGGCATCTCCACCTAGTCACTAGAATCCAACATTTATTGTTAGCTTTATCAACTTGGGTTTTATTTTCCTATATCGATTTTCCTTCTTCGTGTTCTTTAAGGTTGCATATTTTGACTGGTCTGAGAGAACCAAAGGTGATGGAGATTTGATTGTAACTTTCCTTTTCATACTCAAGCACACTATTCTTCTCATTATCCGATTCCATAACTTTATCCTTGAAAATGAAAAATTTCTCGATGGGATGACCTACAAGTCGATGATACTTGCAATAGTTTGGATCATTTATTCTCCCAACTTCATCATGTCTCTCTATCTCTGGAAAATGTTTTAACTCCAGTAATTCATCAAATATTTCAGGGACATCAGAATTAAGAAAGTGGTATTCCCTTTCTTGCATCTCCTTCAAGGTCAGCTTTCGATTTGGAAGCTCTTGGAAGGCATAGTAAACTTCACAGGAGATACATTGACATTCATAGATTCCTTTTTGTCATTCTTGGGTACAACCTTACTCCATCTCTTGGGCTCCTTCTAGTCCCTACCTTTGTGAGGGTCATGAACATGCATCACATCTTTTCCCGTAAAAGACATGCTAAACTCCATATCGTGTACAAGGGTAGCTATATCCATAAAGAATTTCTTCTAATTCCTTTAAGATATAGACAAACCCCCAGTATATTCCCTGTATGCACATCTCTATGGTAGAAGTTTCACTAAGCCTATCTTTGTAATTTATGCTTGCATTTCTCCTACAATTAATAAAGTTGGGTTCATTCTTATTTGGGTGAGTATTTTTTAGTTCAACCATGCTTTCCATACGCCTCGTGCTATAGAAGCGATTGAGGAATTCATCTTCAGCTGCTCCCAACTGTCGATAAAGTTAGGCTCGAGATTTTTGTACCATTTAAATTAATTTCATTTTAAGGAACAGACAAACTATTTGACCAAATAGTCTCCATATGTCCCAGCATTGTTACATGTCTCGACAAAGTGTCCAACATATTGCTTTGGGTTCCCTTTTCCCTCAAATTATTGAAACTTAGGGGGTTGATAACTGGCAGACACCTTAAGTCTATCGATCCTTGAATTATATGGTTTGGAGTATATGAGGGAAGGATTAGCAACTTTGTACTTGTCTTTGATAGTCCCATCTATGAAATCCTTCAGACGGTTGAGGGGGATCACCCATTAAGAGGACACAAGATTTTCCTTAAAGTAAATGATTTCTTCATGGGAGGTTTAGTCTCTTGAGTCATTGGAAGCTTTCAGGTGCTTGTTTCGATTCTCCCTCTATTAAGCCATCTATTTTGTCCATCAATTACTCTATTTGATCTTTTTTAATCTGCACATACTTAGTCAAATCTTTAATAACTTTTGTCAGGTTTGCAATTTGTTCCTCTATGGATGAAGCATCAGTAACCATTGCTTGCATGATTTTTGAAGACACCGTGGAGTAGAAAGGTTGTTGCATAAGTTAATCTTGAGTGGATCAGCTCACGTGATACAAGTGGAGATCTAGAGAGTTCGAGTAGAGCTAAAGTCTTCTTGATTCTTTTAGCAACATCACTTCCTCCCTATTGTGGATTGGTGGATAATTTTGCTCCAGTGGAGGCTGAAGATCCAAAAGTAGGAGTTGAGGTGGATGACACTTCGAGTATGTATTGTCCCATATGCTTTCCTTGCTTCTCGTGACCTGTCCAAAGCTTCCAAAAGTAACACCAAGTATGCTTTCAACCTCAGTGGAGAATTTGGAATCAACAGTCTTCGAGGAGGTGGATTTGGAGTTGTTCTTCTTAGAAGTCATCTTGATGTTCTTTGATGATTTAAAAGCTAAGATAAGAGGTAGAGATTGTCCCACTGGGTGTGTCAATTCGTTTACAACAAATTTTAACTGTGATAAAATAACTTGAAATCACAAATAAAATATGAAGAAACATAATTTCATTGATAAACAAGGATAGTGAGTACAAATATGTTTACCCCTTGATTCTTCTCTTTTGATCTTCTCTGTGATTCGAGGGTCGTTAGTAGCATATTTCTTAAATATATGATATTTTGGATTTGATATCTATGAAAGGATGATTTGTGATTTGGATTTGATCTCCGTGAAATAAGGGTTTTTTGGTTTGTTTCTTAATGTATTTGATAATCAAGGAGGGAGATTTGATCTCTTTGTGAGCACCCATGATTTTATGGGGGTATTGGAGATCCCAATAGATTAGGGAATATTTGAGATGATCTTCAAGAGAATATGTTACTCTTTATATAAGCCTGAGTTAGAGTAGCCTCCAAGCCAGGGTTTTGGGTAGAGTAGCCTCCAAGAACCCTAACTGAAATCTAACATGATTTGATGAAATCTTTTAGAATCCTATAAAATTTCAATTCTATAAATACCCCTACTTCAAAACTTATCAGAAGTGTAATTTTGATTAAACTCATAGACGAGACATGAAGTAAATCTCATCTTCAATAAGCTTCCATCTCTGCAAGTTTATAATTTCATATTTGTAAATCTGGTTTCTGAGAGAAGAGATAAAGAGCAGATTTGGTCCCACTTTGCATGCCAAATTTATTTACAATAAATTTTAAATGTGATAAAATAACTTCAAATGACAAATAAAATATGAAGAAACATAATTTTAATTATAAACAAGGATTGTGAGTACAAATTTGTTCCTCCTTTGACTTTTCTCTTTTGATTTTCTACGTTATTCGATGGTCTTTAGTAGCAAATTTCTCAAATATAGGATGATATATTAATCTCTGGCATATTTTTGTGATGCCTCTTTAAGAGAATGTATTACCATTTACATAGGCATGAGCTAGAGTAGCCTCCAAGCTAGGGTTTAGGGTGGAGTAGCCTCTAAGAACCCTAAATGAAATCTAACAGGATTTAACAAAATCTTGTACAGTCTTACAAAATTTTGATGTCTACAAATACCTCTACTTCAAGACTTCTTGGGAGTGTAATCTTCATGAAACTTATAAACGAGACTTGAAGTAATTTTCATCTTTAAGAAGCTTCATCTTAGCTTGCAATTTTGTAATTTCAAATTACAGATCCAGTTTGAAGAGAAGATATGATGGGAAGACTTGGTCCAACTGGGTATGCCAATTGTTTAGTTTAATAAATTTTAATGTGATAGAAAATAAACAACCACAAAACAAAATCCGAAGAAACAAGAATATTTCATTGATAAACATGGATTTTGAGTAGAAATCTATTTTCTCCCTTGATTCTTCTTTCATGATTATCTTTGTCAATTGAGGACTTAGTAGCGTATTTTTTGAACTTAGGATGGTTTGGATTTGATCTCCATGAAAGGAGGATTTTATGAATTTTCTTGATATCTCCATCATTCAAGAGTCGTTAGTAGCATATTTATCGAACTTAGGATGGTTTGGATTCGATCTCCATGAAAGGAGGGTTTTATGGATTTTTTTTATGTATTTGATTATTAAGAAAAGACAGTTTTGATCTCTTTGTGAGTGCCCGTGATTTTATGAGATATTAGAGATGACGATAGCTTATGGGATATTTGATATTTGATCTCTTTGTGAATACCCAAGAATATATGAGTCCTCATGATTTTATAGGATATTAGAGATGGCGAGAGCATATGGGATATTTGAGATTTAATCTCTTTGTGAATACTCAAGAGTTTATAGGATACTAGAGATCCCAATAGCTTATGAGATATTTGAGATGCAATGTCTTGAATTCTTAATGAATATTCAAGAATTTATAGAATATTCGAGATTTGATCTCTTTGTGAATACCCAAGAGTTTATAGGATATTGAAGATCTCAATAACTAATGGATATTTGAGATGCCTCTTCAAGAAATATGTTATCTTTTATATAGGCATAAATTAGAGTTTAGGGTAGAGTAAACTCCAAGAACCCTAACTGAAATCTAATAGGATTTGACAAAATCTTATAAAGTCCTACAAAATTTCGATGTTTACACCCTCGCAAAAAAAATCTAGGAGAGAAGAATCAAGAGAACAACAAAATTGTACCCATTAAAATTCTTTAATAGAATTATTATCATTTTATTTATTTTTGGTTGCTGTTTATTTTCGACATTTAAGAAAATTTATTGTGAACAGTATGATTAGTGACACATCTAAAATTTTAAAGCAAATGGATGTTTATTAGATTTAGAGCACACAACGTATCGTAGCATATAATCAATAGGTTTAACTGTTCAAGTGAATTCTATATTTTTATCAGAGCATAAGATAAAAATCACTAAAAAATTTTAAAAAATACAAATTTCAAATTCATCAATTAGAAATTTTACATCCGATTTAACGTGGAGTCACTACAGTTATCAAGTATAAGTGCATAACTTTTATATAACTGATGTTAAAAGCACCTCTCTATAAATTTAATAAATATCATGGCCTTTTTAAATCATAAAAAATTATTCTAATACATAATTATTCTCGATATTTTTCTATTTTGATAATAATAAATGGCACTGTTAAATTATTTTTATTTACGAAAAGATATTCCATACGAAATTGAACATATATTGTATAATTTATTGAACATTTTATTTACTAGCACTGTTGCTCTTTTGATATTCTAGCTAGCACCTTTATTATTTATCTACAAGTTATACATGTGGTCTGGACTGAAGCTTGCTGGTGTTGTAGCACCATCTAGGGACTTAATAGATCCGCCCCTGGAATATACTAAAGCTTCAAATATTGCTAACTCCAACTTTTAGGATTGGCTCGTTGATTGAGTTAACAAATTATGAAAGGTATTCTCTTTAAATATGTTGGTTGTGCAAATAAATTTTTTTATTGATGATTAAAAAATGAAGGTTATATATGAATACTCCAAAAAGTGTGAAATCTTTCTGGGGCAAGTCTTGGCCAAAAATGAAGAATATTACATCGTGTCTAGTAGTTTTGTTTGGTTTAGCTCAACAATAAAAACATCCGTAGTAGCTAGCTAGATTATTATTGGCTTTCTGGCTACAAATTTTGTGTGTTAGTAACCGCACAACTTTTAGAAGTTTACCATGGTTGTCTCTTGCTACACAAAGTGTCTAATCTTCTCAGACCTGATAGGAGTTCAGTTACTCCTATGATCTAGCAAATTTAGTAACTGAGTGGCCCTGTATGTATGTAAGCAATTGCGATGTCATTAGTATATCGGTTGCAATTGTTTGTGAAAAGAGTGAACTCTCATCACAAGATGCAGAGCTAGAAATTCAAAACGATACGCCTTGGTTACTGGTGAAAGCTTCCAAAAATATTATTGAATAGCATGGCCTTGGGCTAAGATAAAGAAAAACCTTACACTAAACGCATTCAACAAATATTACGTAAGCTGAGAAGGAAAAAAAAAGAGAGAGAGAGAGAGAGAGAAACGGGAGATGCACATGTCATTTGTTTTTCAAGAAAGTTCAATTGAACACCCCATCCGCTATTCATGACCGGCGCTTAGGGGTAGGGACCCTAGTAAACCTTACCAAGATTTACTGTTGAAAACTGGACAGAGCTTCCCCTATTTTTACAACCACCAATTACTTTTTGAAGTGCACATTTACAGCTAAGATAATAATACAACTAGAACCTTCAAATTAGGAATATAATGCAACGTGCTTACAAGCATCAAGCAAGTAATAATGTCTAGAATGAAATGAGAGTCTACAGAAAAAAATTCAGAGCTTAAAACAAAACAAGCCATATAGGTATTTGAAAAGGAGACAAGTTCTATGGTTTCTATACAACCCAAAAGAACATGGCAGATTTGCTTTAGTGACGAACGTCCAGACATCAATAGCAAAACCTGTAGTTGTCCAAAGATCGTTCATCCAGCTATGACCTGTAGATGAATAAAAGAACGGTATTGTCAAATTTATAATTTTAGATGTCTTGACATTAACAGAGAAACAGTTAAAACACAAGGATAAGAACGACAGCATGGGCGCGAACTGTGGTATTAAATAACTTCATCAATGTAACATAGTGAACACCGACAATTATTTAAAGGAAAAAACAGTAATACTGAATCACTTTCTGTATTAGCCTTATTATATCAGCTCTGAGTTCAGAATAAAGAAAATAAAACTTGCAGCAGCAAACATTGCAGATTCCATGTTGACATTCTATTCTAAACAGTTTCACAACTGAAAGCCTGTACTGATTTCCAGTTTGTTAAGATAGATTACAAGAACTCAAATAATAATAAAATGGAAAGGAAACTATTTTCTTAGCCTACAAACATAACCTGCAATGCAGATCACAGAAACCATTCAAATCCATATGTAGTTGATGGTAAGTTTGATTTTTACCACGAAGTGATGGAAAACAATTTTAAAATAGAAAAGTGCAATCAATTACTTCTGCTTATATCTCCGCAGATTTACAAATTTTATTTTTAGTATAAATTAAACACCTTAAAGAGCAGTCACTGACTGCATTCTGTCATCCAAGCTAATATCATATCAGGAGCTGACAACTGCTTTGCTTACATCTAAAATGCAGTTATTATCTGAGACAACTCCTCAGATAATTAACTGCAGTACCGGGCTATGGTTTGAACTGTTCGATGTACGTAAACAAACCCAAACTCGGTGAATTTGATTGTACTTAGGTGTAAAGATCAAGGTTTGAGTGTGGGGAGTGTGTTTGATGTGGACTATAGTCACCAGAGAACTCTAGCACAAAATAAGGATATTCTCTATCGACTAAGTTTTCGTATAAGCTCATACAATTGGATATAAAAAAAGCAACATAATTACAATCGGATATCCAAAAAATAAGTGGCTTTGTTATTTGTCCTTGAGTAGGACTTCTTATAAGAAAGGAACATTGGCTTTAGAGCAAAAAATGAAAGAAAAAAGAAGACTTGTTCTTCATAGATAACAAAGAAAGAAGAACACAATTTGACGAAACATTACATTTGAATTTGTAACACCATGTGACTTATTAATATTGTGTTCATCCAAAGAATAGCGACTACGAGTTTATAAGAATTTCCGATAGTGTGTAACTATTTTATAGCTATCAGTTTTGTGTAAAACAAACATTATTGATGATGCCTCAAGTGAGAACTTAGATGGTCCAATAATATTTGTTATACATTAAGACTAATTTATGATAGATGAAAGAAAAAGTTATTTACTGCACTAATTTATGATATATGAAGAAAACTAGTGCATGACGTTTCATGCTTTTGATGATGCCCTTCCCATGCATGATTCATGTGATTAAAAAAAGAGTCAGATAAATGTTTTAGAAGATTTGAAAATCTGAGAAAAGTGGCTAACAATAAAGTTATCAAAGTTGTAATTATGTTACTTTTTGGATAATTGAGTTATTACACAGAGAGTAAAGCATGAAATTTTACGGTATTAGTAACATTTAATGTAGTTGTAAGCAAACACATATCAGATGCATTTTATTGCATCTCAGCCAAAAACTACCACACACTCTTTTTTGGATCAGTGTTGGATATATCCCATGCACATGTGCCTGACGGGATTCATGGAAAGGCTGTTTTCTCTGAAATTTTTCATTCTTCTCTCATTCCTTCAAATCCTAAGCTGGTTTTCTCTTCATTTAACCTTCAAAATCGAGGTAAATTTCTTCCATGTATTTCTAAACATTCCTAATCATTAATTAGGAATTCTTAGCAAGATTCTAACATCAAATCCTCCTATCTCTAGTGAAAACAAGAACTCACTGCTAAGGTTCAAGACTTGATTTTGAGCAAGACTATCAAAGAGATTATACTTCCTTTCACATCAAGGTAAGCATACTTATTGGTGAATATTACAATACACTTGAAAAATTATAATACAAAAAATAAAAGTATCCTAAAGATTCGCAGATATCTTGCTCTCTTTGAGGAGATTCAAGCCCACTGTAGCAAACATTTTTACCGATCCAGTAGTAAGTTTTTGACTTGTTCCCTCCAAGATACAACAACCTACTCACAAAGTAACTCAACAACTCTGAACAAGAGTTGAGTCTCAAGCTCTACAAAAAAGAACACCTCATTTCAAAGAATATACTTTCTTTTTTACTACCTTTTATACACTTACTATTTTTTTATATATCCCAAAACAAAGCAAGACTATCACTATTCATAGTTTTTGTAAAGTCTCCCAAGAATTGAATAGGATGAATTAAAGGTAATAAAGTTGATAAATAAATGTGTTATCTATTACAAGAGTTGCAAGGTATAATAATGAAATAATGAATGAAAAGGTTACAAAATCAATGACCACATGAATGTGGTCAACGGCCAAACATTTACAATGTAAAATGTAGCAAAGAATTAAGCACTTTGACCACCAAGCAATAGCAATAACAACCAAGGATAAATGGCATCAAGGCCACCAACTTAATGCAATTCCAGTCCCTTTTCATGCCAACTAAATAGCAAATTAACTGGCATGATTTGACTACTTTATGTCCAAAGTAACAGGACATATAATGTCCAAATGAATTCACAACGGACAACAGGAAGAAGAAAAAAAATGCACTTCTTTTTATAATCTAAGTTGATACACTTAATATTATAATAGATTAAAATGCACTATTAATCCCCAACTCATTTTAATATTAACACAAGAGAATACACTAGTTGAAGGAAGACTACCATGCATAATGAAGGTGTGGTCTGCATTGAACCTCTGCTTAGTAAAACAGTAATTTTTACTCCAAAGTCGTAATGGTCTCAAACTTGAATTAGGACAGCTTAAGGGAAATAAAAAGTTACTGCATGCGCATAGTAATCAAGGTATTGACATGAGTTTTTAAGCCAGCACATTACGGTCTTGTACTATCCCGGTTTTATGAGTGTCTTTAAGAATGAGTCAAATTCCCATAGGAAACAGCCTACTTCCACACTCACATAGGTGAAATCCGTCGAGAGTGTTTCAGTAATTTTAACACCCACTCATACGAGCTACATATTTTCGTTAAGAGCTATATTTATTTTTTCTTTTAAAGAAAAAAATAAATTCAACCTTCACTAATTATTACAGGAAAAAATGCACTCACGCTATAGAGAGGGATAAAATAAATAGTGCATTTTACAAAAAGTCACCATGTGATTCGTATTCCCATTGAACCTGATTATAAGAACTCTCTTCTCAGGTTGGGTTTCCTCACATATGATTTATGAATTTATAAGCTGCAATCTCATCCCCCTCAATGTGCTCTAGACTTTTTCTCTTGCTAAGGCCTTAGTCAATGGGTCTGCAAGATTATCACAAGATTTGACATAATCAACATTAATGATACCATTTGTCAAATATGATCTCACATTACTGTGTTTTCTCGTATATGACTGTATTTACCATTGTAATAACTGTTTTGAACTCTACCAATTGCAGCGGTGCTATCACAATGAATTAAAATAGGAGCAATTAATTTTTCAAAATAAGATTTTTGAAATAACAAATCTCTCAAACAATTCGCTTCCTCACTAGCTGAAGCTAAAACAATTAGTTCAGCCTCCATGGTAGAGCGCAATAATAGTTTTTTTTTTAATTTCCAACAAATAGCACCATCCCCCAAATTTACCAGTAGTAGATAGAGAATCACCTCATAAGGTATTCCAATCCGCATCACAAAAGTCTTCAAGTATAGCAGGTTATTTTTTATAAAACAAGACAAAATTTTTTGTTTCAACTAAATATCTCATAATTCTCGTTATAGCACGCAATGTTCATTACCTGCTTGCTAGTAAACCTGATAAGTACTCCTATTGCATATGCAATATCAAACCTAGTGCAATCAGTCATATATCTCAAACTTCTAATAATGCTAGCATATTCTTTTTGATTTATAATATCATTTTTCACTTTTAACAAGAAATAAGTGAATACTAGAATCAAAAGGAGTTACATCATGCTTGTAATCAAGAAAATTATGTTCTCTCAAAATTTCTCCACATAATGTGACTGATCAAGAAAAATTCCATCACATGTTCTAGTAATTTTTATTCCTAAAATAAAATTTGTCTAACCATGAACCTTCATATCAAAATGGCTTGTAAGAATACTTTTACATTCTCCAACAACATTCGTGTTAGAGCCAAAGATCAATAAATCATCAACATATAGGTAAATAATAACATGTGAATTATTCCAATGCTTATATGTATGCACTTAGCATACTCCTCTGTTTTAAAACCATTACCAGTCATGCAGGAATCAAATTTTTCATGCTATTGTTTTGGTGCCTGTTTCAAACCATATAGGGATTTATTAAGTTTACATACTTTACTTTCTTAGTTTGCTTTAATAAAACACTCGGGTTGTTTCATATAAATTTCTTCATTTAGGTCTCCATTTAGAAAAGCAGCTTTTACATCCATTTGATGAAATTGTAAATCAAAAATTGCAGCAATGATAATTAAAAGTCTAATGGATGTAATTCTAGTTACCGGACAAAAAGTATCAAAAAATTTCTATGCCTTCTAGTTGCTTAAAACCATTTGCAACTAGCCTTTCCTTATATCTATCAACAAATCCATCCGGTTTTAACTTTTTTCGTAAGACACATTTGCACCCAATTGTTTTACAACTTGGTGGTAAACCAACTAGTTTCCAAAATTTTTTAGAAATTAGTGATTCTATTTCATCATTTACAGTATCTTTCAAAAATACAGCATCATGTGAGATAAAGCTTCTTTTAAGTTCAGAAGATCATCTCCAACATTAAAAACATAATAATCAGGACCAAAATTCTTTTCTACTCTAACCCTTTTACTTTTTCTTAACTCAAAATCATCATTTTCATTATTTCTCAAAACAAAAGTAGAAGAACTAGGTAGTAACAAAATATTTTTATCAAAATTCTGACCCCCACCATTTTTAGAATAAAAAAAAAATTATTTTCATAAAAAATAATAGCATCATCTGATTCTATTATAACTTTATCTTCAAGATTAAAAAAATTTATAGGTTGTACTATTTGAAGCATAACCAAGAAAAGCACAAGTAATTACTTTTTTACCCAAATTAGAAATTTTAGGATCCATCAGCCTAACATAAGCTAAATCTCAAACTCTAGGATATCCCAAATTTGGCTAATGATTTATCCACAACTCAAAAGGTGTTAGTTTGGTCTTCTAATGAGGCACAAGATTCAACATATAACAAGCAGGTAAAAGAGGTTCACTCAAAAAATTTAAAGGTGCACTAAACTAAATTAACATGACATTAATTAACTCAATCAAAATTCTATTTTTTCTTTCTACTACACTATTAGATGCAAGAAAATAAGGAGCAGGAGTTTCATGAATTATTCTCAATAATCTAACAAAAGAATCAAACTCATTAGATTCATATTCACGGTCTCCATCACTTCTAATTCTTTTTATTTTTCTACCAAACTTATTTTCAACTTCATGGAGGAAAGTTTTATAATTCCAAAAGCATCACTTTTATTTTTCATCAACTAAACATATGTATACTTAGAAAAATTATCAATGAAAGTAATACAATATTTATTTCATCCACGAGTTAAAATTCCACCAAGTTCACAAATGTCACTATGAACTAACTTTAATAAATAAGTTTTTCTTTCAACTTGAAAATGAGGCCTTTTTGTGATTTTAGCTTTGCTACAAGCTTCGCACTTTTCAAATTCTTTTTAACCATTGGGATTAACCCTACACTACTCATGATTCACACATAACGATCACTCATATGACACAAACGCGCATGCCAAAAATTAATAGAGGAAAGCATGTAAAAAGAAGTAGAAGTTTTATTCATCTCAACATTTAACTTGAACATCTCATCACAAGCATACCCCTTTCCCACAAAAATACCTTTTTCACAATTACATATTGATCAAACTCGATAATCTGTTTGAAGCCTACTTTATTAAGAAGAAAACTAGATATCAAATTTTTTCTCATGAAAGGAGTAAAAAGAAAATCTTTTAAAGTCAGTGAAACACAATTCGATATCACTCTTTTCAAGAACTTGAGTAGTATGAAATCACCAAGAATGATGGTTTAGGCTCCTCAAATGGTGTATATATTTTAAAACAATCTTTGTCATAGCAGATATGATGGTTTGCACCAGAGTCAACCCACCATCCATCAACATTCTCAACCATGTTTATGTCTGTAATCACCGTCATAAATGATTCTTCGGTAATGTTAGTCTGAGGTGCATGATCACATTTTCGAAATTTAAAAAATCGAACAATATGCCCCTGCATGTTGGAAATGGCATTCCGAATCCAACGGAATCGACGAAATTGAATTCTGAGATTGTTTGCTCAAAATGACCCCTTAAACCGGAAGGAGCATTTCTCTAACGACACCTCAAAAATTCAACGAAAATCCCAAA
>JBDJHY010089228.1:0-13784 GCA_039654485.1 Withania somnifera
TTTCTTTTGTTATGACGTGGGTGTTCGTAGTCAGAGAGGGAGTCGTCTATTTCTGGGTAATCAGGCTTGGGCTCCTGCTGTGATACCTCTTCCCCTTGGCTGGGTTGGACGTCACCCTGGAGCCTCATCTCCGGGTGCTCCACCATTTTTGGAACAATGTCTGGTGTTCCTGGGAAAACTACGCGGAGGCGATGAGACGATTGCCCATCAGGGATTGGTTTTGGGCACCCCCTTGGTTGGGATGCTTAGTACTTCTTTGAGTTTGTGCCCTTTATGCATGACCTCTGCCTCCTCAACTAGGGCCATCTTGTACTAGGACAACCACCTCTCAAATGGCTCTCGACACAGTTTTTCTTCGTGTTTGGACCATGTTTTGAAAAATATTTTTATCTCAGAAGAACAGAAATCAGGATAATGTTGTTTTGAGTCCCCACAAACGGCGTCAATTGATGAATCCAAAAGAGACCAACAATTACCTGACTATGGATGAATACCTTGGCGAACACGGGTCACGGCAACTTCAAACAATGCACCTGTAAAACAAAGGCCCCAGGGTGGTCCCCGGGGTAATTCTTTAATGCTTAAGTTAGTATTAAGTCGGGAAAGAATTCCAATATTATTTGAGAGTAGTATTTTGAGCGTACCTTTGCCTATGAACCTTCCGGGCTCTTATAGGTGTTTCTGGTAACCTTAATTGGTAGATGTTAGGATTCCAGAGTAATCTTCTACCATAACTCTACTACTTATTGATGGTATCGCAATCATACCATGATTCTTTAGCTATTAGCAATACTTATCTAATTGTGGTAATATCTAAATATAGTAATTGTAATATTAACACAATTAATGACATTTAATGACTCCTAGTCTACTACCGTTACTCTACACACCCAAAGCCAATTAAGGCTCGGGAGAACCTCTTAGCATTCAACATGAGCATTTTATTAAAGTTTGCGGAAGAAAACCATTTAAAAAATTATATTAAGCTTGTATGGGAATTATCGAAAACTTTTTTTTACCATAACATTCGTCTATGAAGTCTCTAGCATAAGGTTACTGTCTAAGTTGGGACCATAAAGCAAGATGCTAAACTCTTGAATGAGATACGCCTTTCGAGAGAAAAAGGGCTCACCAGAAGCTAAAGACGTCTGGGATCAACCTAATGCTGCAAAGACCACGAGAATGTGTCTTCGAACCTACATTATAAAATGATGTAGCGCCAAGAACGGTCAATACGTGGAATGTATTGGTATGTAGAACAAGTAAAATGATAATATATGCCCTATATGAAAATAATCATTTAAAGTAAGATTAAAACATAGGAAGGATATATCAATAGTGACTCAAAAGTTTAAATATAGACTTTCTTTTCTTTAATTCTGAAATAGATGGTACCCACATCCATTATACACCATGGGCTATATGGCGTCTGATTTTCACCTGATCGGGGAGCCCCAGTCCATATTTTCCTCATTGAATGAGATTAACATTAATTCTAGCACATTATCCCAAAATAAAAACATCATTAAGTCATCCAATTAAAGATCGAACTATTTCTGTACGAAAAAATACAAGTTTCGGGTATTGAGCCATTTAGACTCTCACCTTCTTGGTCAAGCATCTAATTCTTTTTAAACCCATATTTTATCCATTCAAAGCATCATATATCATTAGAAAACCCTTCATTATCATTACGGGCGTATATCATATTGGTATCATCATACCAAGACTTGCAAGCCATTCATTTCGTATTTCATAAAATCGTAAGGTTTGTCATTTAGAGCCTGTTTGGCTTTGATTATAAGTTGGTCAAACCAAGTTTAAGAGTTTTTTAAAAGTGTTTAAATGTTTTTAAAATGACTTTAAAAAGTTAAAATTGACTTATAAAATGTTAAAAATTAAAAGTAGGTACTTCTTACTTCTCATTTTTAAACTTAAAAGTTGTTGTAATTTGACCTTTTAAAAACTACTTTTTATAAGTTACTTTTAAAGAAAAACCAAATGGTCCTTATTTCATAAGCCCTTTCGTATAAAAATCACCCATAAAGTAATCTTTAAAAAGTAAATCATTCATTTATGTGAAACCTTTATACAAGTTGGAGTCTCAATCTCCTCAAGTCTTACGCAAGATAAATCAATAAGAATCGACTCATGTTTATGCCATTAAAAGTATAATACATCAATTAATGGTAATAGTTAACCCAATCAATTTATCTAAAATTTTGGTTATGAAGAAGAATAAAAGAATGAAATCCATTAGTACTTTTACAATCCCATCCACCAAGTATGTAAAAATAATTTTAAGAAAGGCGTTCATCAAGACCTCGTACCTCTCTCATAATTCAAAATATGTCTTTTAATTTTAATACTTATAATACATAACTATACATAAGGGTTGCAAAAATTATAATTTTGATAGTAGGGTTTGATAGGAATTGCTCTACATACCTTTTTGACGAAAAACTTAGCAAGAAAGCATATGCAGAACCTTAAGTCTTGAATCCTAGGTGTTTTTCATTCTTTGATAAAACTAAGGCTTATACCCTGGAGTTTGAACTTGAAAAACAAACCCTTTTATGGAGTTTTTAGAGTGGGGGAACACGGAGGAAAACCTCTGGTGAAATCCTTTCTTTATAACTTGAATGCTTGGCCTAAGAGCTTTGGGGTTCTTTGAGTTTTGGGAGAAGAAATAGGAAATATGCATGATTTTCCTAAAAAATAACCCTTTTGGGTATCTAAAAATGTGGGTGTAACCATGGGCAAAGAAAGGATCAAACTATCCCTTAATTTTCCTTAAAAAGGTTGAAAAAGAAGTTGCCTGACACCTTTTTTGACTGACCGTCGGTGGTCCTTCATGGGCCACCATCAACTCAGGACAAAATTTTTGTTTTACTGATTAATTTTGATGCCTCCCCCCTCGGCGGATCATCGTGAAGGCGAAGGAGCATCATCCCGGACAGTTTTGACAATCTCTGGTAGAAAGACCATAACTTTTTACTCCCACCTTCTATTGATGAATGATTTATTGCATTGGAAAGAGGACTCACATATATTTAATTTGATAGGTTATGAGACATGTAACTCCTCATATTTTAGTATTTATAATTGTTTGAAGTTTATCCATGTTTAAACCTAATGAAAACTAAGTCGGTTAAGAAGCTTTAGATTCAACTTTGTATTTGGGGTTTCTTAAAACCTTAATTCATATCCAAAGTTATGCATACACTTGGGAAAGAATTTGACACTTAGACTCAAGTAAGAAATCATTGATTTCAGGTCTAACCAAATAAGTAAAATGGTTCAAACCTTCGCATAAAAATTTAGGGTGTTACAACGAATCAACAGAGATGAATGGATCCTTTTTTAGTACTACTACTACTACTGCTATTACAATCTGCTGGACATAATGGATATTAGTAGTACTAAATAAAAGAACTGTAGGAAATTATTTCATCTAAATCAATCAATAATATTTCAACCGGATAAATTCACTTATTTCAGACAATAGTTTTTGTTATACCTTTTCCTCTATATTTTACATGTAACGATGAAGCTAAAGTACTTGAGATCAACATAATTCTAAAACTATAAAAAGATTTATTTCACACTGAGATGTTGCGATTATTATATATTTATTAACAATCAAATATGATCGATAGAAAAAATCTCTATATGGTATGACATCTTCCTATACCCACAAAAAATTTATTAGACCCAAAAATAATATATTAGACGAATCCGACGAGTCTTCCAACACCAATAAAAGTTTTAACACTAAGAACAACAAAATAAAGAGGAACTTATATCTAAATTCCTACTCTTATTGAAGAGAAAGAACGAGAAAAATCATAACATTTTTTCTCGAACAACAAGTCTTATAATCTACTTATAACTCTTCTCTATCTAGTAGTTCGAGTTATTGATCCCGCATTTCCCCATCATTCTTCGATCTTTTGGTAGGAAAAACTAGTGGTTATTTATGATAGTAATTAAGAGTTAGTTAGACTTAACACTCTATAAAATTTGATGTAATATCGGAAGCGAAAGCAAAAACCAAAATGCGATAAATCGAATGAACACAAAATAAAGATAAAGGAATAGATAGTTAGACATAAAATAAGAAATTACAAGCAAACCCTAAACCTCAATTAAATAATACTATAAATCACCTAACTCTTACGATGGCCAACAAGGGAATCAATATCCCAAGTAACCAACTTTTCTAAATAATAACATAGCAACAAGCTTATCCAAGTTCCCGGAAGCTCTCATATTCACTCACAAAAGAGTTCAATATCAAAATATTATCATTTCATAAAAAATAAAATGGAAAGACAAGCTATTTATAGCCTAAGTTCTACTTTATTACACTTAGGTCCAAAAGTCACCCTTATTATTAGGTCCTTGTCAAACTAAAGCCCTTGTCTTCATGCTTCTTCTAAGAGATCCTCCACAAGAAGGCTTGGTCCCAAAAGTGCTCAAAAAGGCCCTCCAAAGGACTCACTTGTATAGCAAGAATCTCATCAACATGGATTGTGCCAATAACTATGGCATCATTATCCCGTTCTTGAAAAATATTCATGCTTGAATTCATGTCTTACAAAAACAACATGAGAGAAACAAGCAAACACAATTTGCTCATGGTATGAGGGTTAGTACAATTATTAGTATAAACAGTACCACTCAACGACACATCCTTAAGAAGTAATCAAGTTTTCCCCAATTGGTTACTCTATATGCCAAGGATAAAAAACCGTCCACATCTCAATAAAGGATCATCGAGGTCAAAATGATAGAAGCCCCACACAATAGGGTCACATAGATAATTTCCAAACCTTATGAAATTTCTACTCCCACAACAAGTATGCTCAACATAAATAAATTCATACGGAAAGTAAGAAAAAAATGCCAAATATATCACTACAAGCGTTCTCAATCACCATGAAAATCAATCAATCTTTCCAAGAATCAAGAACATGAATAGAAAACATTTCATGAAACAAGAGGTTGACAACAAAAATATCAATGCTCCTCATGGTTCCAACATTCAAGTAATAATTCACCACAAGGAGACTCCTACATCTATGGGAAGTAATTTTCTCACCAATAAGAGAATCGTCATAAGCAAAGAGGTAGTATAGAAAGATAACAAAATCATCACACTCAAATAAGGAATTCTCACATGCAAGGCTCAAAGTATACATAATTGTTTTATCAAGCATTCCATTACGATTCAAAGCACATGAAAACAAAATGAAACTTCTCAAGCATATGTCACATTTTCTCTCCCAATAAGTCATGGGCACATAAGATGAATATTCAACACAGTTATAAATATTATCATAAGAAAAAAAAGGTAATAAAGAAAGGTAAGAGCCCATCCTACTAAGTCAACTGGCCTATCCCCATAAGGATGAAATGATTGGAGCCATATATCTTAAGCACATTATGAATAAACCAAGCCCCTTATGAGGCATAAACAAGTATAGGGTAGGATTTGAATTCATATAATTCTAACAAATTTCTATCCTAATAAAAATACCATCGTGCCTCCAAGGATCACTAAAAATAAGAGGAGGTGGGTACATACCTTGGGGACAAAGCATTGAGTTTGTCTTTTGTTCCTCTAAAAGTGCATAGTGCATTGCAAGACTCCCCCATCTTAGGCATTATCTTCTACAGTGGTGTGGTCCGCCTTCTTCTCCATAGGATTTTCTTTGGTAGATGACTCCTTTAATAAAAACAATGGGTTGTAGGTGTCACCTTTCATCATTAACCATTGGTTAATCCATGTGATTTCATTTTCTTCATCCCATAATGGGTTGTCATAAACACGATATCCCTTAAAGAGTGCTAGGACATTATTTTATTCCACATAAATAGAGGTTTCAATAGGAGTAATCATATCTCCTTTCGTCATTTCCCTATCATAAACCTACAAAAGAGAAGAGTGGGTACTAGGAAAAATGTTAGTACTTTGGTTAGTTTGTAATTCGGGATTTGTGTTGGAAAGTTCCACCAATGGGTGTCTCTTGTCCCCAATCTCTAAGAAATTTCTTGACCCATCATTTGAACATATATTCTATCCTTGTTGGGCCAGTCTTCCTCCCTTGGAACAAGTACCACTTCTTCTCCCTCTTTCTCTATTTCTTTCTCTCACTTGCTTCCCAAACTTCCTTCATCTTTCTATAATCCTTCGTCACTTAAGAGGGTGTCAAAGATGTAAGATTATGTTTCCTTCCTCCAAATACAAATGAGTACTTGTTGAACCTCTCATGATATTTGACATCCCTATTAATTTTTAAATATTTCCCAAGCAACATATGGCTTCTTAGCACGAGCACCATATTACAAGCCAATGCTAAATTTGATAACTACTTGCTCGGTTATTCTCAGTTCTCACTTATCATTAATACTTTGGAGTATATGGAGATTAGGGTGTCTTTTTATAGAGAGATTCAACCATTTCACCAATGTATTCCTCACTACATTACCACTACTTCTAGCATCAATAACCAAGGAACATGTATCTTCCATGACCTTGAGACATAGATTCTCTTCTAAATGCTCACCATTAGGTGCCATAGTACCTAATTTAATACAATTAACACAAACAATATAAGAAAAATAAAGCCTCACAATCACTCTGGTTCTTATCACCTTGTAATTTCCCCACACTTGGTCATGCTCGTCATTGATAGTTGTTTATACTCCATTGATCCGCATAGCTTTAGTTGCTACTCTTGGTCGGAGTGAATATTTTTTTAATCAATTCAATGAAAAAATAAAAAATGGACTAGAAATAAATAATTATATACAAAATAAAAGAGAAAACCACACAAAAAATAGCACAAACAAAGAAAAGGACTCAAGCTCTACAATAAGAAAAGAGGAATAATTGCCTATTGAAAATTAGCGCTTAGAATTAAGAAAAAAAACTATAATAAAAAAAAGAAACGAAGTATTAGAACCTTAAATATGAGCTTAGGGGGATGTTTTGGGTCGTTAAGTAGGCTGACGGATAACAAAAATTGATAAAATAAGAGTCTGTTGACTTTTCCAACAAAATTTTGATTTTTGGATCCGAAAAATTTCTCAACTTTTCTGTTGTTCCTGCGCACCTTTGCCACACTTGGGCGGTCTTCCAAGGCATATGGCACATGTTAGCTTTGAACTCATTCAGCTTCAACTAGTACTCTTTAGTGGTACCTCTCTATGTAACTTTTATTCCTAGAATATGATGTTGTTTTGAGAATATTCCTTCTTTGTAACACGAAAAACACTTTCTTTTTCTTCTCTTTTTGGATTAGACACCCTTTTCTTGGTAATTCTTCCTTTTGAAGGTTTGAATATTTTTCAAGAACACCGAAAATAAGATGAAATCCAAAATTCACAACTTCTTCAAATTTGCTAGGTTTTTCATGAATGTTGAGATTTTTTCATGACCCGGATTAACGGACTGTGCAAACACCTACATTAGATATCTAGTAGAACCCCTTATTATTCAATAATTATAAAATAAAAGTCATGCTATAAATATAAATCTATTCATTAAAAGTTATAGCAACAATATATATTTCCTAATACCTGACCAAACATGTAAAGAGCATCCTAAAAGAGTGAGAGATAAATAAAATAAAAGACTCCAATATTTGTTAGGAATGAAGTGTCGATATTGGTGCTGAATACCGTCATCCATATAGTAACTGAAAGACTAACCTGAGTTAATGCTGCTCCCCGAAAAAAGAATGTAACAAGAGTTAGATCATACAAAATACATGTACTGGTAGGCATCATCGTCCAACCAAGGTTAGTTCAAGAAAACATAAAATAAATTCAACAGAATAATCACGACATCTTAAAAGGATATAATTATGTTATGTTATCATTAACATACTTTTTTCTTTTTAAGTTATAATTTTCCAACCACTCTCTAACTCAGTCATCAAGACTATTTCACCACCAACATCTATTAGCCTCATTAATATGTACCATCAATCATAGTTCCAACACTAACTCATCATTATTATTCCTTTATTCACATTACCTCTTCTATTATCCACATCGATAGGACCATCTAGGTAACCATAACTAAGTCACACTAAAATAAGCTAACAACCAACCACCTTCTTACGATATTGAGGTAATGACATATTTATCAAATAAGCCTCAACTTCAAGAAGTATAATGAAACAACCCACAAAGCATATAACAAGTGAACACTAAATTTCACCTTTTCAAAAAAGTCACACAATTAGTCTCGAAGATAAGTAATTAAATAGAAAACACAAATCAGCTCAAATCTCAGCCACCAAACAAGAGAACTCAAGTCTCATTAGAAAATTTTATGGGTAGTCCTTGAAAAGTATAAAATTTAATTTTTTGGAACTTGGGATCGTTTCTTTAAGATTATTCATTGAATGCATTACTTTAAATCACTTTATTACAAATTTCTTTATTATTGTTATTGTATCAGAACGTGGCACCCGATCCAAATATCATGTCAAAACGTGACACTCAGTTCATATATCATGCCGGAACTTGGCACTCAATTTAATATATTAGCCGGTACGTGGTACATGATCTAATTATATCATGCCCGAATATCGCACCCGATACAATATAATGTGTCAGTGCGTGGCATCCAATCTAATCATATCATGTCGAAACTTGCCACCCTATTCAATCATATTATTTCATCATTATTTTTCACTTTATCAATAGAATTTCATCAATCCTTCTTTATTTAAGTCATCATTTCTCATATATCAATCTTTCAGATCCATATTTTTTTTATCTATCATTGTTTTAAGCCTCTCATTGCCATTATTTTAATTATTCATCTTAATCATAAACAAGCCATTCACGTCATCAATACCATAAGCATAGGTCAATCAGCATCAAATTAATCAATTTTCATTATCAGCTCAACCAACATGGTTATCAAGTAAATCAATTATTATAATCAACATAATCGTAAACATGTCATGGAACAATTAACAATTAAGCCTATATGTTATTCATAAGAGAATACAACCATTATGGTAGCCCCCATTAGTTTATTACTTGCTAAGTCACCACTATTTGTCTCATGCACAACACCATTGCTTATGATATGATCCCTTATAATTTACAACATTCAAGCCTACCTTCAATATCTTTATATACAATAATCACAAATATTCTTGAATCATCTAACCCTTAGGTTAACCATCCTAATATCAAGATCAATCCACATTTAGGCTATAATCCACCACTTCAGGCTACCAAGAAAGATCCTATAATAACATTCAAGTTCAGCTACATTTCTCATCAATACAATTTAATTATCAATATACTTAATCACCTTGTTCACATCAAATCCCTTTTTAGGTATATAACATATCATATCACATAAACATTCAATAAATTTAGCTGTCAAGTTCATTAAATAGTTCTTTATATTTTATCTACCTCAACTCTATGCTTGTAAGTCTAGACATGCTTCTCTCGTCAATTCTACATTATGAATACACAAAAAAGCCTCAGTCTACTACTCATTAACCAGAGTCTACCTCGACCAAAGGACTCAATCAAGCAAGCAAATTTGCAGGAGCTTTTTCTTTCCTCAAATCCCAATACTTTTATACTTAAATCTCAAAACAATAATTAAAGATTTTAACACCAATTTAAACATTTAAAGGTTCAAAACCCAATAATGATGGATGTAAAAGCCTAACTCCAATCAAGCTCAAATTTAGGATCTAGACTCGAGTAATACTAGAAAACCCAAATCTAGGATTAGAAACTTGAAAGAGGACCCCCAAAATCAAACTTGATTTTTAAATTTTGTTTTGTGATACAAACCCAAGATTGAATTCTCATAAATAAAATCCAAACACAACTCTAACACCAATTCATGTAATATTAGAAGCGGTAGTAAAACAAAAAATACGAGAATCGAAAAAACACAAAATAATGGTAAAGAGATAGATAATTAGACACAAAATAGAAAATTACAAGCAATCTAAGTGTATGTTGAAACCTAGGACCTCAAGTAAATAGTCCTACAAAACACCTAACTCTTAATTTGACTATCAAAGGAATAAATATCCCAAGCAACCAACGTTTCTAAACAATAACCAAGAAATAATCTTGTCCAAGTTCCCTCTCAAGGAAACTCTCAAAGGTACTCACACAAGTGTTCAACATCAAAACATTATCAAGTTATCAAAATTCTACCTATGAAATAGAAAGACAGGTTATTTATAAACTAAGTCCTACCTTATTATACTTAGGTCCAAAAGTGATCTGAAATAGCAAAGTAGTGTAATGCTCCAAAAATCATGAACTAAGACTCTTATCCCAAATATATGTAGAGAAACTCGTTTTGTAAGCCACGAGGAAATTTTCTACTTCCCTTTGTGTATCCTAGTTAATGAGAGCCCAAGAGTGAGTGTTAGGAGATATAATTAGTACTAAATGGGTTTGGGGTACAAACACGTGAAGACTAAAAGAAATCATAAGCAAAAAGCAACGCTCTAGCCACAGCGCTGGCTCACTGAATGGTGAGTTCCACGGGCTGCGCGACATGCTGCAATGCCCAGATCTGAATTTTTTTCTATGTTTCTTCTTTTACACTCTTATATTAGAAGGAATCAGACAAGTCTTGCTCAAATAATCACATCTAGGTTTCAAGCAAAAAATTCTCCTATATCTCTTCCAAGGGCTAAAATCATCAAGGTATGCAAGGTCCTCAATGATGGGTTCCTTCCACCCTCATGCCCAAGTATTTTTCATACTATTATGCATTTTGTTAGAAGTAAGAATTTCATGATTCGAGTAAAAGTACTAGCTTTCATTATGTTCGTTATTCCTATGATATTATATATATGCTTATATGGGTATTTTGGATTTAAGTGAGAAATTTTATTATGATTTACTCTTTATTGATTTTAAAGCTCATTTACATGAATATATTTTTGCATGAACTTGCCTATGTATCATGAAAAAGTCCTCGTATTCTACTTATGATAAGCTTGACAGGAAACTATGAATAAAACATGATAATTTTATGAACTTGCAATTAGATGCGAGTCTTTCACTTTTATGACCATGAATAGTATACATATGACACGTTTGAAAGATTTTTGCAAGTTATCAAGTATTTATGAACCTATTATGATTTTTGGAGAATTATTTAGCATCGAGTAGATGGGAAAAATGATTGGCTGCCAACAGAGATGGATACCTTAAAATCCCAAAACTATATTTTCTAGAATACGTATGAACCTAGGAGACCTTTGCCCAAATGGTTACCCAAGAGGCTAGTCGATCGATCACAGTTACAGTTTATGTACCCCCTTATCACGACAAGGTTTGGAGGAACTCACCCAACATGGGGTTATTACGTTGGACATGTTTGCCAGTTATAAGAAACTCCCATTTAATTATGCTTTTTTTATGACTTGTTCATACTCATGTTTTAATTAAGCATATTCAATACCCATTTCAGATGTGATTTTTTATCCCTTATGCTACGTATTTATGTATTATCTATCTATCTATCTATATACTATATAATATGCCATGTATACCAGTATATCCCTTATACTGACTGTATTTTACATTACATTGTTGTCATAATGTAGATTCAAGTACTCATAACCAGACTTAGCTACCAAACATTCGGTGGTTCCAACAGCGTAGAGTTTTTGTGAGTCCTCATTATTTCGAGGGCCACATGGATCAAGTTTATTTTACTAGTTGAACTTCTATTTTCAGTTTTCAAGTGGTTGGGGGATTTGTTCCAACTGTTCTCTATTGTTTAGAGGTTTCCAGACAATAAATGTAGTAGTTTTATTTAATAAGTCATGGATTATTAGAAATTAGTTTTAAGCATGACCTTCACTTTGTTGGGCCTATTTTATTACTTTCTTTAGATTTCACGTATGTACGATTTAATTGCAGTTTCTTTTTAGTATGCATCAGCATGGGTTGTCCTGGATCTATTCGTGGTCCTAGGATGTCTGAAAACTGCATCTAGTAGATTAGAGCCTAGAGTTCAAGAGTCTTAGGATGTTTGAAAATTGCATCTTGTAAAATTTATTATGGGTGTGAAACGCGCCACACTTATAATAGAGAGGCTATCGAGCATTTAGGAAAAGTCCACTTCTTTTATGTCCTCTTTCTCGTGTTATAGATTTTAGCTTTGTGTTTTTGTCTCTAACTCCTGCTTTGCACATCTCTTTTTATATCATGCCGCCAAAGAGGAAATCTAGCCAGAGGACCACTACTGTTGCAGCTGATGTTGCTCCTGTCCTACTGATCCATACCATCTAGAGCAGGAATGGATTTTGTGCTAATAGACCAAATAAGAACTCCCAGAATTCTCCTCCTTCCCCAATTCCGACTAGACTTTCCAGAGGTACTAATGCACCAGGTGACTAGTCACCCAATTTTAAAGTGATTAATGCAAAATTTGGGAGTGTCATTCAGATACTTAAACAACTAGTATCTGTACAGTCCAACCACCAGGGTGCTGTAGTTACCTGTTCTAGTTCATAATGCAATCTCGAAAGCTCCATGGTTTAGGAGTTCCTGAGAATGAATCCTCTAGAGTTCACGGGTTCTAAGGTTGATGAGGACCCTCAAACATCTTTCAGGTGATGCATATTGAATCTGTTGAGGGGGTTGAGTTTGCTTTTTATTAGTTTAAGGTGTTGCTCATTTATAGTATCAGTGGTGGGAAGAGATTTGAGGTGAAGGTGTCGCACCAGCCTAGTGGGATGACTTCGAGGATGGCTTTCTTGATCATTTCTTTCCACTTGAATTGAGGAAGGCAAAGGCGGATAAGTTTAGGAGTTTAGAATAGGGCTCTATGAGTGTAAAAGAATACGACCTGAAGTTCACCAAATTAGTCAGGCATGCTCCAGAGGTGGCTATGGACGTGAGGGATAGAATGAGGAAATTTGTTAACGAGTCCTCTAAACTTGTTCAAAGAGAGTGCAAAACTTCTTTAATACTTCGTAACATAGATATCTCTAGGATCATCATTTATGCCCAAGAAGTTGAGGTTGAGAAGTTAAAGGAGAGAGAGGAGAATCAAAATAAAATATCCAAGGATGCCACTCCATAGTTTAGCCAATAGATGTCGGGTAGTGGCCCGTCCAGTCTACAGCTAGTGCACCAGCTCCCAAACCCAGGAATACTAAAATTTCAGAGTATCTGGCTCATAGTCGTAGGGCAATATTGTGAAAGTTTTTTTTATCCCAATTGTGAGAAATACCATCCCAGAGAGTGTTTACTTAGTCGAAATGGTGTTTAGATGTGTTCAGGTTGGCCACAATATAAGGGATTGTCCGGACATTAGCTATGGTAGCAGGGGTGTAAAAACAAAGGCTATGACATTAGCAGATTCAGTAGATCGCAGAGGTCAAAAAGGTGCCACCTCTAGTACCAGTGGTGGTCAGAGTCACAACCGTTTCTATGCACTATTTTCCCGCTAGGATCAGAAGAGTTAGCTCGAAGTGGTCACTAGTATGTTGCAGGTTCACTATCATGATGTTTATGTTCTTTTAGATCCAGGGGATACATTATCTTTATTACCCCTTATATAACCACCAAATTTGGAGTCTTCCATGAGAAAATTCTAGAACCTTTTGCTGTCTCTAAATCCTGTTGGTGACTCAGTCATTGCTAAAAGAGTTTTTGAAAATTGTCTAGTCTTTATTCTTTATAGAGTCACCTCAGCCGACTTGATAGAGTTGGATATGGTAGACTTTGATGTTATCCTTTGTATGGAT
>JBDJHY010089338.1:0-12185 GCA_039654485.1 Withania somnifera
AAGGGTCATTACATTCCACCACTGTCTAACTATCTCTAATAAGAACCTCGAGGAAGATAATTTGTACTAGAAACCCAATGACTAGTGAATCCCATCTCTAATGACTGCATGGCTACTGAATTCTAATATGACGGTGTAGGTGACGACTCTTCCTCTCTCAAGAGTAACCTTTACCTCTAGATAATACATAAGAAAAATGTCTTGATTTACGGGGCCTCGTACTCCTAGGGTTTCCAAAATCCTCAGGATCAATCAACTCTACATCCTTGGCTGTACTAACAATGTTTGAAAATGATAATCGCTGATGGGCCAACCTAACCACTTCCTTATGAATAGTGTATGCCAACAAACAAACAAACCGATGAACCCTCTCAGTGGGATATGTAAGAAGTGAACTTGCATATCTAGACAAAGTAGTAAACCTGGTCTCATACTCTTCTATTGGCTTATCCCCTAAGACAAAGCCTCTAATATGCACTGGTCTGCTCCCTCACACTCCATGGAACATAGCTTCATAAAAATCCCAAGAAAAGTCATGCCAAGTGATAGGAGGTGGACTAGATGGTCTGTATGATACATAACATCGCTACTACTATTAGGATGGCCCTCATAATTAAAGAGATATATATAATACCTTGTACAAGTTGGAAAATGTTACATTCTCTAGTAACTCCCGGAAGGTGTCCAAAAATAACACATCCATATCTCACCTACCACCCTAGAATTTTGGAGGATCTATCTTTCTAAATTTATCATAACAACGCTTCTTGTTGTCTAATATGGCTGCTCTAAGGAAATTAAGGCTCAGAGGCCCGGCATCTGCAAACCCTTATCTCCGTGAACCAGGAGTGGTTGTCCCACCTGAGCATAAAGTAAAGGAACCTATTACTGCTGTTCTAGGGTCTGTGCCACTATACTATCCTGCAAGCCTTACGGTATGCTGGTTGCACCAAGTATAGTCTCTATTAACCCCAAAACAAGAAGTAAGGTCTCTTATATAAACAAAGTGGAAATAGTATCTAAAGGTACCATTTCCCCAATCTCATGAATGTTTGGCTCTAGGGAGGCTGCCCTATTATGAGCTCATATTGGTGCAGCTTTATGTCCCTTAGATCGGGTCAATTTTTGACCCCTCTACCTAATAGGTGCATCCTCAATAGGATAGGGTTTGTCTTTCCTCTAGTTTACTCTATAATCCTCACCATCTTCCATAATTTTTTTATCTTAAAATATAGATGGATATAACGCAAGACAAGAATGAAAGAATGAAGGGAACACTTCCCAAAGGCCCTATAGCCTCTCAAATATGGCTAAAGCACATCTCTACACTAATATGCGACACTCTACAAAACCTTGGCTTGTACACATGTGAGACCCATGAACCTAGAGCTCTGTAACCAACTTTTCATGGCCCAAAATCCAAAGTTATGCTGGAATCTTACTTAACCTAGACATGTCAGCATACAATTATATAAGGGTAAATATAGAAAATACTGAATCAATGAGAAGAGAAAAGTTACAAATACAAAATTCAACTATAAAACCACCCAACAACTAGTATCACAATGTACAAACCTCTAATGCAAGGAATAAAAAATTGAAAAATACATAAATATAAAATGTATAGGATCCTCAAATAGGATCTAATACATAGATAAATGATTTTGGGAATCTACCTGATGACAAACAACTACCTCAACTCTCTGATAACTCGAGCCTCGAACTGATTAGGAAAAAGGAATAATCAATTGGAACTAAACTTTGCATCTACACAAGTGTATAAAAGAAAGGGAGTGAGTACCAAATAATCAATGGGTAAAAAACATGTAACCATGAATCAACACTAAAGAAAAAACACATAGAATCACCAGCTACTCCGATAATCACAACCACAATCCTTCAAACTATAAGCTAAGAATAAATACAGTACTAGAAGTTTATAATGAAAGTAAATAACAAATACAGGGCATAGGGGTGGCAAAAGTGGTAAATGCTAAATAGAACCTAAAATGAAATTGTAAAGACAACTATCCTCAATAACCAAATTTGAGTCCACACGGTGAAAAAATCAACAAGACCTTACCAATCAATTCAAAAAGTATATTAACAACCACCGAACATCAATCTAAATTATATCAAGTATTATGTTACATGCTTAGCACTTTTGAAGGTAAGACTCCCTCCATATCCATTTCCAAACTCATGGTGTAAACCCCACTCATTATGATATAGCCTCATAGGCGGAGTCTAAGGTACCTCATTTATTTTTACTTCATAAGTATGATTGCAACAGGAAGGGTACATCTGATGCAATTGAGAGTCAGACTCATGAATAAAATATTAACTAGAATAGGTTAATGTTACCAAAGGAACAATACCTAAGTTTATAATCCACAACAGTCCCTAATTTACAAGTTTAGCTATAGTAGGAAGGGCACATCCGCTACAATTGAGAAATAGACTCATAGGATAGGTTATAAGATTTTTAGACCAACATAAATACCATTATTCAGAAACATTAATTTTTTCATCCTATTATTAAAAAAGTAATTTTTGTTCTCTTACCACTTTCTTCGAGGGAATCTTGCTTTCACTCATAAGAATATCAACAAATAAGTATCAGAATAAATAATGACCTTACTGTTCACACCTATCACTATCCCATGGTGATAGCTAATCCATGTACTACTTGTAACCTAAGACTCCACTAGCAAGATCAGGTTATTTGGTCACATTAGATATACAGGCAAAACATAGTCAATTTAGTCACATCATACTCAACTGGAAAATCATAGATAATTCTCTTATAAAAATATTGAGTGTCCAAACCAACAACAATAATATTCATTAAAATAGAGAGAAATATGGTACAAGTAAGGTAAATAACTCATCAAGCCGCTTATATAGGCATACTAACGATCATTATATCAAAATATGGAATATATGGCCCATATATGGGAATAAACATCAATCAATGCCAAGACGATACATAGAAACCATTCAAATATCACTATATTCTCACAATGAATTTATGCAATAGAGGATATATAAATCATATCATTAATATTGATTTTATTCCTTTATTTTAAACATTCATTCTTGACTCTGGTGTCGGGTAACTATTAAACATTTAACTAATGCTGACCCCCTCCCCCAAGAATCCCCATCACTCCTAATTATAAGTAAACAACACACAATAAGGATTTTCCACAGCTTTGTAATAAGGTCAAGTCCCACTTGCCTCAAATGAAAAAACTCAATAAAACCAGAGCCTTTCCTTCACGTTTGGTCCTAGCTTCCGCAATATCAAAAAACTATCCTTGAAAGTATCCCAAGTGAGCTCTCAAAGTATAAAATGGTGAAAATAGGAAGATGATCTTGTGAACAGAGATTTAGTCACTACCAACTGACTTACAGTATTTGGGGTGCACCTCTACATTCACAATGAGTAATATAAGTTGGGTCCCCAAGTTTTACCTTCGCATTCGCGATCTATTGACTATATTCATGGTACCCCCAAAATAATACTTATAATCATGATGCTCTGAATGATTTGCAATGAATCCCTATGGATCTCCTCCATATTCGTGATGCTCGACCGTATTTGAAGAGAAAGTATGATGTTGCACTAGAACTAAAATATGACTTCCATTAAACATGTAATCTAGTATCTGATAGGAACCTTGGAATTTGTTCAGAATCTTGTACAGATAAACTATATATGATACCTTACTAAATTTTGTGTTCCATACTTAATAGATCCATCAAAATGTCAATTTGATGTCTCTTTTACCCGATGCTATTTTATGTATCCAAAAATCTTTCAAATACTATGCTAGCCCAAAAACTAACCTCATGTATCCAATAGAATTGACAAAATTTGAATACGAGCATTGGATGATTAAATGTTAATGAGAGTCAAATTTAGTCTTACAACTCAACTTTATCCGTTCAAGTGATCTAAAATCAATATGAATGGTCTAAAACTGAAAACAATGACCCACCTAGAATAATTTCAAAAATTTTGAGTTGATCTTAACTGAATTCCTTTTCAAGACTTAGATCTCCAAATGAGGTATAAAGCCACTTATTTCAATACAAAAGCTTCCAAAAACAAAAAAGTTATCAAAGTTCAAAATTTTAGCTCCATTTCTAATAAAAAAATTGTGATGCGGTTTAACTCTCAGAAATGGTAAATGGTAAATTTTATAATAAATTAAAAAGATGACCTTCAGGGTCATTACATGAGACTTAGGTTGATTTGATTTTGTTTGATATGGTTGATTTCAACGTGATACTGGGCATGAAATGGTTATCCAATCATAAAGAAGTCATGGATTTTTATTCCAAGACTATGACCTTAGCTATGCCTAGTGCATCCCCGATCATGTGGTAGGGTTCAGTTAGTTGCATATTGATGGAGATTATCTCTTTCTTTTAGGCTAATTATTTAGTCTCACTCGGTTGTTTTTCATATACTGTATATGTTATATGTGAGTTTTGATACTTCATCTCCTGAGTCTGTAAGTGAGTTCGCGGATGTGGTTTTGACTGACCTCCTTAGCCTATCACCTGAGTGAACATTGACTTAGGTGTTAAATTAGATCCAGGAACCAGGACAATTTCTATTACTCCCTATTGTATGGCACCTACCATGTTAAGAGAGCCAATGTCTTAGCTTTAGGACTTGTAAGATAAGGGATTTTATTTAGCCAACTATTTCACCTTGGGGTTCCCCTGTGCCAATTGTGAACAAGAAAGATGGATCTATGCATATGTGTATTGACTACAGGAAGCTTAATGGAGTCACTATGAAGAACAAATATCCTATGCCCCAGATTGATGATTTGTTTGACCAGATTTAGCGTTTTGATAACTTTCTAAGATTCTTTTGAGATCTGGTTACCACCAGCTGAGGATTATGGAGGGGTACATACCTAAGACAACATTTAGGATACATTATGGTCATTATGAGTTCCTAGTGATTTTTTTTACTGGACCAATGCCCTATAGCTTTTATGGATTTAATGGACCGTGTGTTTAGAACATAACTTGACTCACTCATGGTTGTATTCATTGTTTATATCTTTTTTATTCATGGAGTAGAGAATATCATGAGTGGAACTTGTGGATCGTTCTTTAGAGTTTGAGAGATCATCAGATTTATGCTAAGTTCACAAAGTATGAGTTTTGGATAAAGTCAGTTGCCTTTCTTAGACATGTGGTGTCAAAAAGAGTATCTGGTAGATCCAATTAACGTTGTAGCTATTAGTGATTGGCTAAGGCTAACTACTCCTATCTTGGTTTGTAGTTTTGTTGGGCTTATTAGGTAATACAGTTTATTTATTGAGGGTTTCTCTTCCATTTATGTGACATTGACTAGATTAACTAGAATGAGGTTCCTTTCCATTTGGTTGATGAGAGTTAGGCTTATTTTTAGAGGGTTAAAACTATTTTGACATTTTTTCCTACTTTGACTTTATAGGTTGAGGTTCAGAGTTTTATGGTTTACTTTGATGCTTCAATTATTTGTCTTGGTTGTGTACTTATACAACTGGGTTTTTGTAATGACCTTCATGGTCATTTATGAGAATTACGCAATGTTTTTTATGCTAGAGCTTTCCAGTAGCTACCCTAGGTCATATAGGACTTGTTGGGACCAATATTTTGGTTTCTCCGGGGCTCGGTGGGGATTTATCTCACTTTTCCTACTTTAGAGCCTAAATTAAGTACTTTTTAACTGTACTCAACTTTCCTTCAAGACGATCTCAAAATCAAATTTCGATATTTTTGTTACCTTCGGAAGGATGAGTAAAGTCTAAATGGACACTAAGATGGTGTTTTGAGGTTTTCATTTTTAGTTGTTTTAGATTGTGGTTTTTAGATTTATTTAAGGCTTAATTTGTAGCTTGGGTGGTCTTTCAAATTTCTGAGTGTCGTAATGGAGTTTGGATGCTTCCATCATCTCCAGAATGGTGAGTTTAGTCTAGTAAGAGTATTGGTGTGTTTCTTGGAGTGTTCGGTATCATTTTGAGTACCTTGGTGGATTAGTGCGAATCTGATATTTCTTGGTATAGGGGTCCTTTTCAATTAAATGACCTTTAACGCCCTTTTTTTATTCCATTGAGTCTGGAATGTGCTTTGTATGCAAGATGTATATTTGTTTTGCCAAAATTAAACTTCGTTTCATTTCCAAACCCATTGTTGAAATACTCAAAATTTCTAATTTACTGGTGCTGGTGCAGACAAATTTATCAATCATTTTGTTCAATAAATTGATACCTGTCAGTGTTTAGAGGATACCAATTTATCGACAAGATGTCCGATAAATCAGTACTTGTGTCTGGTGTTCCATATTCGGGGAATGCCGATTTATCAATATTTTTTCTAATAAATTGGTATCGCATGTTTTCTAGTGTGCAGAAGAATGTTGATTTATCAATACAAGAACCTGATAAATCAGTCACAGAGGCATTATTTAGTCATGTCCCAACATCTCCAAAATTTGTGAAAAAAATTCTTGAAGATTCCACACTTCTTCCTTACTCTTGGTAGGTATCTTGGCTAAATTCCAATAAAAATGGGGTTTTCCTCTATTAATTTCCTAGCTGTCAAATCATGAATTCTTTGATATTCTTAGAATTTATTAGGTAAATCCTTGTTCTTTGAGTTTATTTTACTTCATAGTAATTGTTGCTCTTTTGAATTTTGTCGTTTAATTTACAAAATCTTTAATCCTTAACCCTTTTATAATTGATTTTCTCTGGGCTATTTGAGGCCTTTCCCATGCCCAAATTGTGCTTCATTTTGGAGCATGGGTTCTTGATGGTACTAGGAACCCTGTGGTGAAGTTTATTTTTATCCGACAAGCAGGGCCCACTAGCCCATTTTCGGCCCAATGTTAGGCCCAATCCTAAACTTAGTATAAATTATATCTTTCAAATCATATTGTTCCTTAAATTATTAATTCATAAGTTTCATAGTCAATTGAGACCATTTGATATTAGTTAGAGTAACATTTGGATTTGCAGTGCATTGTTTATCAGACGATGGGTAGGCTCCTAGGGCTTTCCCTTGATATATAGCTTTAATAATTTTACTAAATAGCATTAGTTGGCGGGGTTTATAGGTATTTACCATGTACTTGGACTTCTTCTTCGTTGTATTTTGCATTCATTGTCTATATTGGTGTTCGGTGAAATACGATGCTCGTGACTTAGAATTATCCTTATGATGGCCTTAAGGTCACTCTAAAAGTAGTAAAACGCTAGGGTGTGGGTTAGTTTTGGGTTTTGCAATGTGTTTTTGGATGATGTATTGTGTTTCTAGCTATATCTTAGTTATTCCTCTGCATGGCATAGGTTGGCTATAAATATAGATGTTTTGATGTGTTATGCGTTCATTCTATGAGAGATTGAGCCACAAGCTCTGTGTTGAGAGTGAATTTGGGCTGGGCCCCATATCACCACTTGATTTAGCTGTTGCAGAGGTTAGATACTAATAATATGGATAATAATTGATAATGACACAACATATGATAACTTAGAATATTCTGATAATAATATAAGTTAAAGGACCTTTTAACCATTTTAGACTTGATAGCATATCGAGCACCCAGTATTACTATTTTCACTTGTTTTACTCCAAACTTTACACCTCGGCACCGAGAAATATAATTTGACTAATCAATTCTAGGACTTGAGTTTGATTATGTTCAGCACTAAGTACAGCTGCTGGCACTTGAGTCCGTCGTTGTACGGTAGTGAGTACAAATTTTTGAAACTTACCACACCTATTGGTTTGGAGACTTTGATGATACTTATTCCCTTTATTCCCTTGAGGACATTGGTGAGACCACTATATTAAGTCATTTTATGGTATGAATTATCGAGGTTACTTCTTGATGATACTATTGTTATGAGGCACTGGATGCTAGACTGTGAGACCCTAGAGACATTGTGACTTGGGATGTGATATTATGATAGTGTTAGGGATTTTACGTGGTGGCCGCACCTCCATGTACCTTTTCTCTAGGCTATAACAATTGGAGGAGGGCACAGGATGAAGCAAGGATATACGGTAATTTGGATTAGCCTTCCATGGATCCTTCCTGCTGGACCTAGGGGTTCCAGAGGAGGAATGAATGGAGGACTAGTTACTTCATGATTTGTATTTACTTTTCTGCACTTGTTTTCTTTAGTGTGCCCCTAGTCGTATGGGAGGCCTATGGGTGAGCTTGTTTCCTATGTACGCTACCATTCTTATGGAGGATTTGGTAGTGTTAAATTACTTTTTATATTAACTACTTAATTATCACTATTGTTTATATATAAGGTTTTCTTTCTTTGTAAGATATTTGTGCGAGGTGTCATTTGATTATTGCTTCTTATCTTACTTTGAGGTTACGGGTATACCGTTTATGTTCTCTCCTTAACTACTTATTCATATATTGATTATTTATTGGTGTTCTTTTTATATCATTGCAGGGATTCCAGGTATGTTCTCTTATTTTTCCTGAGATACTGTTCTGAAGTTTTACCTAGCAAAGCCATGTCTATCTATTTACTTGCTTCTTATCTAAGTAGTGATTATCCGTGTTGTACTATTTGCTTCTGTACCTTACTTAATTTCTTTCCGTTATTTACTGCTTTTATGATCATTATTTTCCTAGTGGGCCATTGAAGCCTGCTGGTTATAGGTTTCTTAAGTGACTTGTACTCATACTACACTTGTTTTCATTGTGCAAAGCCGAGCACTAGAGCCTGACACCGATTTACGGATTGTCATTTGTGCCTACTTGCTATACTTTCAGAGATACAATGTGAGCTTGATGTCTAACTGATCCTTCTTTCTCTTCGGATTGGAATTGTCACTATTGTATTTTCAGAGACATATTTATATTATACTTTTGTTTTATGCTCTATACTTAGAGACTTTGTTTTGTTTACACTAATACCGGGTTTTGGGAGTTTGTTGATTTTTTTATTATCTTTCGTTATTTTGTCATATCCCCTTTCCTTTATAACTTGTCATTATATATATGCATTCTTCTATTGTTGATGGGAGCCCTCCGCATCTGCTTAGGCCTTCAGGGTTGGTTCTCCTATTGGTGGGATATTATGTGCCATCATGATCCAAGAAATTGGGTCTTGACAGTTTTATTGTTGCTTATGCTTCGAAGTAGTTTAAGGTTCAGGAGCATAACTATCCTACCCATAATTTGGAGATAGTGGTAGTAGTTTTAATACTCAAGATTTAGATCCACTATATTTATGAGGTTGTTAATATTTTACCAATCATCATAATCTTCAGTACATTATGAATCAAAGGGAGCTTAATGCTCTCCAGCGGAGTGGATTGAGTTTCTGAAGGACTATGATATTATTATTTTGAATCATTTAGGAAAGGAAAATTGGTTAGAGGTGCCTTAAGTTGAAATTCAATTATTATGGATGGCTTTGCATCTTTATCAGCTTTGGACAGGTCATTAGCCTTATACATTCTATCTTTGGCTAATCGATTTGTAAGGATTGATCTAATAGATTTAGGATGGGTTAATAATATTTTTTATGCCCATTTTACATTTCTTGATCACATTCAATAACAACAATATGAGGACCCAGACGTATTTCTTGTTTGTGATTTGTTGGAGTGGGGTGAGCCCCATAGAGCTACCTTGGATTCAAATTTTATTTTGAGGTTTAGGGGTGTTGGCTTCCAAGCACACATGCAAGGTGTACTTGGTCTCACAAGTAATATATTAGCTCTTTTGATTTGGATATCAAACCCTCAGGAACTTTACATTATGAATTAGTGTCGTTAATAATTCATAAAGAAAATTCAATATTTAAACAACTGTATGTCACAATAGAAGAATTTAGATTTTATACTATTCTAAATTTAACTAATGAAAATTAAATGAGACTTGGGAAGAAACAACAAGTGTTGTCAATAAAAACATACATTCCAGGGATATGGCATTACATACATTCATATATGATCTTAGTCTTCCATAAACATCATTTATTTCTCTAATTTATGGTTCTGGGCTTGAAGTTATGCATTAGGGATTTATAGTCCTTTGGTAACTATTTATATAATTTCCACAACTACTTTGATTGACTTGTGTTGTGATGATTCAATATAAATGCATTATGATATCTTCCCTATTTGACCAAGTAAGTAAACTAAGTACAATATCTTGTCTTAATTGCAAATCATATTCATTATTTGAATTCTAGATTCAATAAACATGATCTCACTCCTTACACTCCTATTCCACTCGTCAAATTCCCAAATTAGTGCATTTTCAGAGTTATAGATTTATTCTAATGGTGGCCAATTAATTAGAACTTATTGTTACCAAAGTGTAAGAAGAATTATTTATGAGAAATAATACATAGTTTATATCAAACCAATATCGTACATCATGTGTTACCCATAACCCCAGAACAAAGGTATTTAGCAAAGAATATTCATACTAAATTCACAAAATTGCATATTTAACATGGTAGTACAAGAATTAAGCAATAGAAAGTAACCCTAGGTTATTGAATACCTACTTCACCTATTGTTTTCTATCGCAAGTGTTGCACTACTCCCAAAAATGCCTTCTTAAGGGTTATATAATCGCCTAAGAAAAAGACAACTTCTCCCTAAACTTAATTTGTAAGTTGGAAGCAATTCCAGCACTGATAAACAGGGGATCACGACATGATTCCAATTGTGATGGGCTTGCTATCACCTCGTGATCCCTATCGTGATAGGGCCAAATTTTCTACAATTCATCCCTTCTCATTCCTATTTCTTCTTTTTCTTGATCTACATTCCTTAAGGCTCCCAATACACCTAAAATAGGCAAATCATGTGTGTTAGTAATGCTACACACATATTTTGTAATAAGACACTCAAAAAGAAAGTAATTTTTTTCGAAACCAAGTTAAATCATTGGACTTTAATAGTGTTAAGGCATATAAATATGCCTAAGATCACCACCCCAAACCTATACTTTTTTTCGTCCTTTAACAATGAGTTACATGTTTCAAAACCAACCTAAAAGGCAATGACTGAATCCATATGATACATCGGTTAAGTTCTAACAATTTAATTGGAATTCTATACATTTCAAACCATTAACCAAAATAGAAACAAAGTAGATCCATAGGTAAAGAACACGAATTAATACATTACTCAACACAATTAGGATTTGTAGGCCAACTTGACATTTAAATGAAATAAATCAATTATGCACACCATGACTCCCCAATTGTTCCCTCACAAGAAAGAATAGTCCACACACCCATCAATTTATAGAACTGAATATTATTTCAGGACTTTTAACAGTTATGCACAACTCTCACACTCATAGAGAATTCACATGCATGCACAAAGTACCATATGCTTGCCCATTATATACATCTCTACTAATTAAGCATGCTTGACTAGAATTAAATAGGGATTTAAGGGGTTTTAATGTTGTTAAGGGACGGGTAGGAAAACTATATCATAGTGACTTACACTTCCCTAAGAACTTCACACCTTTTAATCTTCGACAACCATTAAACCTTCACTTCATTTTCTTTTTCTTAGCATTTCTCATATCTCTTTATCACTAACTCATTTTTTTTCAAGAATTCCTTTCTCAATTTTTGATCTTGAGAACTTTCTCTTTTTTTTTTGTTTTCTTATCTCTTTTTTTCTAAGTGCATTTTCTTGGTGTGTAGGAATTCTACCATATTACGCTCATTGGAACCCCTCTTTTCTCCTTGTATAGTTTATTAATATCTATAATTCCAATCAAAGATTCTGTACCAGTGCTAACTGATGCAGGGTGCATAAACATTATCAATAAAAAGGGTTAAGGAAAAAATAATGATACAAAAGAATAGGCATTAGGCTCAAAGGGCTGACTAGTGATATTATATATGAATAGGCTAACATTTTGCAAAACATATAAACAAAGTGCCTATATCCTTTTATAATCAAAGAAATACTTTTTATTTTTCTTAAATAACATTCATGACAAGTTCTAGACTAAGATGCAAAAACATGGAATATGCAAGAATTTCACCACATTTGGCACATTGGCTCGACTAGCGTTACATTAAAGTTGAGTTCTACTTAAGCACAAATTGAATGGTATTTCATTATTAAGCTACAATTCCATTAGTGTTAAGTGTAATATC
>JBDJHY010089446.1:0-12445 GCA_039654485.1 Withania somnifera
GACCACCAACCCCATAAGTCTCACGAGAATCCTCTTTAAGGTCCATTAACTGTTTGAAGATCTATCCAAAGGTATTTCCTTCTACTACAAAATCTTGTGTCATCATACAGAGCGAGAAAGCTAATAATCTTAAGAAATACGACACCCTTTAATTTCTCATAATATAGAGTGTAGGAATATGTCTATTAATCTTGCCGTGATGTTTCATAGTCTCTAAAGATCAAAGGCCCATGTTGGAAACTACAAAACTCATCCTCAACTGATGCTTTTACCAAGACACCCACTGATACCTCTAAAAGAACTCTAGAACTCTAAGGAGCTGGTATGGCTGTAACCTATGCTAGAGCATAGGTGACTGCCAAAAAATATATCTAGTGATGTGATCTTTTAAAGATCGATTTTGATTTTGAAACTCTAGGAATATATGGGGGGGGGTGAATCTCACTGGCTCCTACCAAGGGGCTATTCCTATTCATCTTGAAGGAGTAAAGCTAAATAAGGTGATAAGAAGCTTAGTTACCATATAACACATGTAAGGAGTAAAGAAGAGAGAATTTTTTATAAAGAGTGACTTGTAGACTCTGAAAGATAGGATACGAACATCTAAGTACCGATTTGGGGGATTTACCAAACACTTGCTCCTACCAGCAAAGATACAGGAGAACTTAGAGCTCTTATAGAACTCTATGACGACCCAAAAATCTAGTTTTGATGGAATCTACATCCCACCTATAGGCAAGTCTAACCTCGACCTAGAGAAAGTAGCAGCAAGCTTGTATCAAGCATCTAAAGAAAAGAGAAGGAGAAGAAGAGAGGAAGAAGAATGAGAAACGGAAAATACACACTAAAAAAAAGTAAGTCCCCTAGAACCTTGTATCATGGTGTCGAGCATCTATATACATAATAGTACAAAATACAACACACAACTGAAAAAAAATAGCTATCCAAATCCAACTAGAAAAGTTGTGAAAATAGAAGGAACACCGGACAATATGAACACTGACTGATCACCGTATTTCCTAAAATAGCATCAAACTAGATCACATGATCGCATCTGCTCTGTTGACTAATACTAGCCCCTTCATAAAAAAACATATAAAAGTGTAGCATGAGTACCTAGATCATGATAAACATCAAGATTTATGCCACAAGAAAATCATGATAAATTACGGTACATACTTGGATCTGCAATGTAACTAGGATAAGGAAGGACCAATAAGAAAAAAAGGAAAACATAGAATGTAACCACTGAATGTAATAGTAATTAAGGCAAGGAAAGTGATCAACGACATGGAAAAGTATCCTTAAATCCTAGTTATCAACCAACCACCAATAATATTCTATGCTAATGGAAAATACAGAGAGGGTACGAATGGTCCTATAACTAACTGAAAGAACAAATAATATCTACTAGCTAAAAAACCCAATTGACATCCAATGCTACCATTTGGTACAACCACACAACAAAGTAAGCTAACGGGACTTCCCCCATACCCCTCGATGAGCACATGGATATGCAATGCTAAAGGATGCTGAATTATAAATAATGCCCGTATACACCCTACCTCGTACAAAGACTTTTCGAAGAGAGGAGCCATGAAAGCTTCCCCTTTACTTACCCCTCCTACTCTAGTATAGGCCTAACACTACAATGAAATACACCCCAAGTATAGCTACCCAAGTTTTGGGTTTTGTTGAGGAATCTAATCCCATGTACAAAATACACATAAAAACCAACTGGTGGCATAGTCATCAAGGAAGAAATGCCAAAACTCAAATGATATCTCAGTGTAAAACATCAAGTCTGTACAGGAAGAAAAATCAAAGATCAGTATAATCCAACTACTGGTATTTAGGAAATACCTAGAAATCAGTGTACTAGTGAGAAAGTAAATTAGGAATTGCAAGGAAATAGCTCCACATTGCTACCACAGTCGTGGATAAATATATTGTATAAGAAATCAGTTTATGTTTATTACTCTATCAAAATCAAGTTACCTAATAAAACTATTAATGCATGCTTGAAACAAGAAGCAACTCATAGACTAAACTGGTCTAAGGCTGCTAACTGGGATCAATACAATGACTTTCAATCCCCTAGTGATAAGGTACATATTTTCCTAGGCCAACTTCGATCCCATGCCAAGAGTGCACCAAAGATGCCATAACTTCCTAGAGAGTGCCCATTAAGGGATATGTACATACCCGTGTAGGGGAAAACATTAATCTATAACAACTAAGGCCAATAAAACTCACTCCTAGGCTCTCACCAGGCTAGGGTATAATATCATCCATCACACAGGGCTACTAACTATTCTGTAAAACCATTTTTATTTGTCTATATCTAGGTGACTTAGCACATACTAATAAAGCCTTATGTACAACATAGAACAATCAGACTACCCAGATCTGCTCTAAATCCAATAGCAGAAACCATGAGATAGCTACTAAGCTCTAAATATTATTCTAACCTCAAACATAATTACATTCCAGAGTTAGCATGAAAAGCACACCAAAGGTTATACTCCTCCCCCAATATTACTATGTTCCATAATTGGCATCAAATTTGTTAGTAGAAATACATAGCCCCACGGTAAGTAACTAAAAACATGCCAGCTAAGTAGAACTTTGGCCAAAAGAATTACATTGCAGGGATACAACAAGAAATACCAGCCCCAACTTTGAACTTTATCGTACATATTCCATACTAATACCCAGTCTTCAGAAAGTAGATCATGGCCTACCTAACATGGGAAAAAACCTCAAATATTGTGCTCAAAGAAGCTGAGAATCGTGAATGACCTCGGGATAGCAGGAATCTAGAACAAACATATTCCACGAGTCAAGAAGTAAATCAAGACCCATATTTTAATTTAATAACGGGGTAAAATCAAAACTAAAAATAAGTCCGTAAATCCTAATAGCTTGAAAAAATAAAATATTTATACCAATACATAAAGCACATCTTGTATATCATATGGTACAAAACAAGTCTTAAAAAAACTATAGAAAGATAAAAAACAAACTTGAAAATTATATGTGATATAGAAAATCAGGAATTACCTAGTAGAAACGATTATAGAGCCACCATATATCATCCCATAAATTTAAATCACTTATAAACCTCTTAAATATACTAGTAAAAGCTTGGAGTAGAGAGGAAATTAAAGAAATGGGAAAACTTCATCAAAAAAGTTAAGAAGAAAACTTTATATTGGCCTGTTTGGTGGTTACACGATTACAAGAAGGCCTATGCGATCGTGACCCTTGGAAGCCTTAACTACTATGATTCCATACCAAAGCCCCGTGATCATAATGCACACCAAGCGTTGCCTACACGATCATAACCAAGGTCATGCGACCATGGCCCTTTGGCGCCTAGCCATCCTATATTTAAAAAAAATTGATCAAATGGTCTAATCACATTTAATGTCATTACATATGGCCTTACCTAGGTGTTCACGGCACTTTTACACCATCCATCCTCAGTTTTAAAAATTAAGGCTCGAAATAAAAATAAAGTCCGGTTTCAAAAATCCATATATGAAATATTTATGTTATCGAAATTTCAAAATCAACAGAAATGATGAAAAGGAGATTCAAAATCAAATAAGTTGAGTAAAGTCCAAAGTACCAATATATATAGGTATTTAAACTATAAAACTTCCAAGAACCAACCTACGGATCGGATAGAGTCACAAACGACTTGGGGATGTTATAAGAACAATCTAAACACAACAAAAATCATTAAAATTACAAAAATGGAGTCTTATTTTGAAAAATCATATTAAAAGCTTTATGTAATACATATTCCAAACTAAGCGGTATCGAAGAAAAGGAAATTTAGAATCATATAGGATGATTAAGGACCAATATTACAATAATTAAAGAAATTTAAACTATAAAACTATTAGCGAACCAACCTACCAATCCAAAAACTCACAAACGTCATGGGTTGCTACATAACTCTCTAAAGATAGAGAAAATTTCAAAAATCATGAAAATGGCCCCGAGGTTTATTACACCTTGATCCATAACATAGAATATATGTGCATGATCAAAATAATAGAGGGTACTTATATGTAACATAAATAATCAAAACGTTTTTAATACAGTTCCCTTAGGCCACTAGCTCATCAGGAATAACATAAATATGAAATAAATTGATGTAAAAACATATAAGAAATTTAAATCATATAATGTATCTCATTTGGGAAAAACCTAGATTTCATATATGTCATTCTTTCCAAAACTAAATTAGCTAATATTTCCAATGTGTGAATACAATAAATCATCTCTCAATTCTATGAGAACAAGTCATCACCTACCTTAAAAAATAAAAAAAAAATTGTCACAAACCTTCACAAATGTGCCTTTCCTTTTCAAATAGCCTTAGAATACTCATAATAGATCAATAACATACTCTACCCATGTATATGAGTCTATGAACACCCATATTTTCATACTTTCAGCATAGGCCATAATTATATCCATTCCCTCAAGGTTAAAATTATTACTTTAACAATCATGAGTAGCTAAACCCCAACTCTAGGGTTATGGGATCCCTGGGTGAAACAAAACTAGTGTTGTAATTTTATTATGGTTTTTGCATCTAATAAGTGTATGAACACATAGTCTCTACAAGTTAACAGTTTTTATTGGTTGAAAACACAGGAACATGCCTAGGTTTAACTAGTACTAACTCTGTGGTTAAAAAACTAGGAGATTAGATTATGCTAAGAAATTCGAGGCATTAACCCTCATCTAATGATTATTGACGTAATAAGTGTAATCATCTTGAGGTATGCTAGAGACAATGCATTCTTTTACAGCCCGACCCAAGTGAAAAAGAGATTCATCTTAGATTATAGGTTGAAAAACACATAGATAAATAGCACTATTACTATAAATAATTCTGCACTTGGGAAAGATCACAAGACCATTAATGTCTATAATCAACAGTTTTATTAGAATCCTTGTAAACACAATCCTAGGTTTTCTCATCACTTGAATTCCTTTTATAACTTACATCGATTTATATTTACATTCAATTGTGATGAACACTCTTTTACCAACTAATCCCCCTCTTTACTTTGATGTCATTATGGAATAAAAGCTAATTGCTAAATCTTTTTACTAGGCCTAAACATCATACCATATTCCTTGTGGGATCGACCCCAACCTATGTGAGTTCTATATTTGACCAATCACCATTTATAATTGTTTAGGCGGTGTAATTTGAGCGTTATCGAATTTTGGTGCCATTATCGATGAATATTGTTATCGGTAAAAGCAAAGTGTAATATTAGTTATTTAGTCTTATTTCTAGTTTTCACTTTTGTTTGTTGTTTTTGTTTATCTATGGATAGTGCATGAAAAATACTTGAAGCTTGGGAGTATCATTATGTTCAATTGATCCCAAAATCATCTGAATATTTAGAAGGATGAATAAGAAAGATAATTCATAGCTACCTAAACCCGAGCAGCTTCCTTTAAATAAGCTGCCGAGAGGGAACCATCCAGATGCACCTCCTAGACCTCCGCTTTTGAGGAATAATGGGGTTTATGTGGATGATGATGAGGCAGACCTTGATGGGGCTAGTGCAATAGGGGAAATCATTCTACCTCCATTAGCACCAGGTAGAAAATTTAATATCACCAGCACCATGATCCAACTTTTGACAATGAAAGGGTTATTTCGAGGGGTAGCAGTTAAAGACCCCAATTTGCCTTTTAATAATTTCACAGTGATCTGCAAATCGTAACCTTCCAGGAGTAAGACAGAATCCCATTCTCTTGAGGCCTTTTCATGTCAATGTGTGGAGAGGCCATAATGTTGTTAGACGACTTGCCCCCGGACTCGATAGCAAACTGGGGAAAGCTGAAAGAGGCTTTCCTATAAAGGTTATTTCCTCCCTCCAGGAGTCTGGTTTGAAGGGATAAGATAACCAACTTCATAAAGAAAAATGATGAGGTACTACATGAATTGTGATTGAGGTTAAATAAAAATATAATGCAATGTCCCATCCAAGGGTTGAGAGATAACTATTTGAAGGAGACGTTCTATGAGCTTTGAACGCACCCTAAAAGTTGGATGCTGATGGAATAAATTTTGGATCTTACATGTTGAGAACTTACACTCAAGTTCAATAGCAGACATACACAATGAAAAGAAATTATAAGGGTTGGCATTCACGGGAATTAGAAGTGTGTTATGGTGTAAGGATTGACGCTATGTCGATGGAGCAACACCGAAAAGAGAAGGAACATGACCAGGATATGTCACACCTTAAAACACAAAGAGAATTAATGTCTAAATAGTTGTTAGGTGGAGGCAATGAGAAAGTAAGAATTGTTTCTTCCTATGGTAAATGGAGGATGAAGGTCGCGAGTCAGACTCAGATGGGCAGGATAGGTATTTGCAGAATTAGTGGGGGTTCTAACAGTAAACCCATGTTAGAAGTCTAAGATAGAATCTCTCCATGAACAAGGAAATTATCTCGATATGAAATAAGACGGTTAGAAAAATTAGTACACACATAATAGGAATAGGAATGGAGTGTATGTGCCTCCACAAAATCATGAGAAAGTGGTTAGGACTTTAAGAATGGAAGTAATGTTGGCTAAAATTCTCCAGAAGGTTGAATCATCTAGTTAATGTTTAAAGGTAAAGAATAAGAGGATCTCTTGTATTGATCAAATGGTCGAATCACATTTAATGTCAATAAAACAATTAGAGTTCAAATAGTCAGATGAGCACTTCTCTTAACCATCAAAATGGCAGTGAGTTGGCATAAAGTTCAAAAAAAGACATCCACTGCATAGTTATCACCACTAAAAGTAACATGTCATTGTCTGATCTGAAGCCAGTCATAGAAATGTCTAAAGCAACTGATAGTTCAACCCCAAAAGAAGATTTAGTTGATGGAAATGAGGATGGATTGTAGGGGGAAGTAAAGTTGTGGTCTACTTGGATTAGGAGGAACTAGAATAGGTAATTGAGATGTCTAGGCTACCACCCTCATTTCCTAAAAGAATGAAAAAGAAAGTTGAGGAGGGTCTATTTAAAAGTGTATGAATATATTGAAAGCGATATCAATGAATGTTCTCCATTGGTTCAGTCACTTGAGAAAATGCCAGGTTATGGAATGTTTATAAATGACCTGGGAACTAAGAAAAGAACAGTTCCTGAAAATAATATTCACCATTGTAAGGCTATTTCCTCCAAATGCTTGGTATAAAAGAATGAAGCCCGAGAGCGTTCACAATTCTATGCACTAGTGGAATGCTTTATTTTCTCAGATACTTTTTGATCTAGGTGCCAGTATCAACTTGATACCTTTAGAAATCTAAAAACAATTGGTCTTAAGGTCCCTCAAACTGACAATAATGCGGCTTTTGATAGATGAAATATTTATCCAAAGTCCAGTAGGAGTCTTGTTTGATGTACATTTCAAAGTTAACAACCTCATTTTTCCTGCCGACTTTGTTATTCTAGACTGCAATATTGGATTTAGAGTGCCCATCATTCGGAGTAGACCATTATTGGCAACCGAAAAAAGCTTTAGTGAATGTCGAGAGTGGTGAGATAAAATTTTAGGTAGATAATAAAGAAGTAACATTCACTGTCATCGGAGCCGTAGGCCCAACCTCTCATATCATGAATGCATAACAAACCAACAAGTGTGTATATCAACATATGATCATGTAATATCAAAGTCCTATGACCTACACAGGTCTCTATAGCTAGTTTCTAAGTCACACACACCATATTTATCGGATGCAAAAATATAAATATCAATATGGGACGGACAAAAGAACGACACAAGGTTACTATAAAACCTAGCTAACAAACCTACAGATGCTATTTAGTATTTTATTACATCTATAATCCTAGAGATATCCCAAAAGAGCCTACCTATCATCCGACGATAAAGCCCTACAAATTCGTGAATAGCACCCCAATTGATATCAAATGGTCTCCAAATGATTTGAAATAGAATCAATGTATTCTAAATGTTAATACAAGTATTATGATATAATTTATACTAAATTTTGGACTTGGCCTAAAATCGAGCCTAAAACGGGTTTGCAAGGTCCGCTCACTGGAACAGATAATAAACTTCACTTTCGGGTTCCCAGTGTTTCCAGGAACCTGTGCTCTAAAATTGAGCACAATTCAAGTGCGGAAAGGGATTTAAACAGCCCAGACAAATTTGACCTTAATGGGGTTAAAGATGCAATTTTGAGGGATTAATCGATGGAATTTTGATGTTTAATTGATACTAGAAGCAATGTATACTCAAATAATTAAGAATTAATTGAAAGTATATGGACCATGGCATGATTTTATAAATTTCAACAATTGGAGTTCATCATGGAGGAACCTAAAAATTTATGAATTATAAGGAAAGGACTTACGGGAAGTAGGGACAGTGCAAGAAATTATTTTGGAAATTTATCTTCAATATTGGAATGCTTTTTCTCAAGTTTATACCTTAGAAAATAAGAAGAAATTCATATTTTTGATTTTATAAATTGAAGAAGTAAAGGGGTTTGCAGTATTTATAACTGCTGCAATTGTCGCTGGGGCGCCTCCGGGGGCCGTTGGGGTGAGAAATTAGGGTGCAAGGGCGGGCGTCGCTAGGGCACCTTTGATTTTAAGGGAAAAGCTTGCTGGGGAGAGCCTCTGATCACAGGTGTGACCTTTGAAGGTACGATCCCACCTCGTACGGGTGGTCTGTGCCTGCAATTTGCACCGGCTCAATTCATAAACTCCGAGGTGTCTAGAATGAGTTTTCCAAGTCCAATTTCAATGAACCAAATATGTAAATAGCATGGAAAAGATATTCTAGATCTAATGGAATCATCAAAATATTCATCCGAGTTCGTTTAAAAAAATTACCACTCAAACCAAACATAGCAAAAATGAACTTCTTCGTCGAGGTACTCAAAATCACAATAGGCATACTACCAGAAACACCAAAACTCTTTCTAGCCTAAATTTGCCATTCTAGAGATGAAGAAAGCATTAGAATCTCAATCCAACACTCCAATCATTAAAACATCACCCAAGCTCCAATCTGGGCCTTAAACTTAACTAAAATCCACAAATCGATATAAATTGCAAACAAAAATTTTGAAAAAAAAAATTAAGGTCAATTTTGACTTTGTTTGGTATTCCAGAGCTAAACAAAAATTTCTGAATTTAATTTTGAGTTCTTCTTTGAGGAAAGTTGACTTTGGTAAATGAGGGCTTAGTTTTAGGCTCTAAAATAGGCAATTTGAGATATTTCTCAACCAAGTCGCCAGGGATCCAAACTACCAGTCCCAGCAAGTCATAAATGCTTGGGGAAACTATTGAAATGCTCTAGAATACAAAATGTTACATATTTATCATACATGACCATGAGGTTCATTACAACATCCACTACTAAAAGGACTTTTGTCCCCGAAAGTCAAGTAAAAACATGGAATAAAGGGAAGAGAATGTAACTGATGCCCCAAATAACTATAGATACTTTATCTATATCTCCCTCTCGATCTCCCAAGTAGCTTTCTCAACTAAACGGTGCCTCCACTTCACCTTAACCATTGGAATCTCCTTTGGACCTCAATTTTCTCACATCCTTAGCAAAAAATTTCACCGGCTCCTTAATAAAGGATAGATCCTCATCTAGCTGCACTGGATCCTCCCGAATGACATAAGACACATCAGGAATATATCACTGAAACATAAAAACATGGAATACTTGATGAACAGCTAAAAGCATAAGAGGTATGGCCAACCAATAGGTAACATCACCAACTTTATCCAAAATCTCATATGGCCCAATTTACCTAAGACTAAACTTGCCACGCCTACCGAATCTCTTCATGCCGTGCATAGTATATATCTACAGAAACACTCTTCCTACGATAAGCATATATCTTTTGCCTAGTCTGGGATGCCCTCAACGAATCCTAAATAAATCGAACCTGATCAATCGACTCAGGCAACCAGTCTGTAGACTGATTCCAAGCACCACCAAAGTCAATCATGTAAGCCCTCAACATATCCGCCAACACATGAATAGTTCACTTGGATTGACCATCGGTCTATGGATGAAATGTGGTACTCAAATGAACCTCGGTACCCAAGTCTCACTGAACAGACGTCAAAAACTGCAAAGTGAACTAGGTGCCTCTGTCAAAATGATAAAGACAGCAACACCATGCAATCTAATCACCTCACAAATGTAAATTTGAGTCAGACGCTCTGCATTATAAGAGGAATAAATAGGAATAAAGTGCGTTGATTTTGTTAGCCTGTCAATAATGACCCAGATCATAATAAAACGTCTGCTAGTCTGCGACAACCCTAAAATAAAGTCTATAGTCACTCATTCTGACTTCCAAAATGGAATGGGGAGTCTCTAAATCAAACCACCTAGTCGTCAATTCTTATATTTAACTGACTGACAGTTCAAACACTTAGAAACATACTCATCAGTACCTTTTTCATTCCTTTCAACCAATACAATTGTCGTAGATCACAACACATCTTGGTTGCACCATGATGAATAGAATACTTGGAGTTGTGAGCCTCAAGCAGGATTAATTGTACTAACTCACCAGCCTAAGGTACACAAATGCAACCATCAAAATAAAGCACGCCATCTGAATCAATAGAAGCTCCGTTGGACTCTCTAGCTAATACCAGACTACGAAGAGAAACCAACCACTTATCCTGGAACTGATGCTATCAGATCTGATCTATCAAGGAAGATATGGCCTTATCACATGCTAAAACACACATGGAGTCTGACATATCAAGCCTAACCAACCGATTAGCCAACAATTGAACTTCCACAACCAATGGTCTCTCAGATATATACAAGGCTGCTAGGCTACCCATACTGACTGCTTTTCGGGTCAAGGCATCCGCCACAATGTTTGCCTTGCCCGGTGGTAGATAATGAAACTATCATAGTCTTTTATTAGTTCAATCCACCAATATCTTTACCAGGTTTGTATCTCCAAGAAAAATTATTAGTGGTGAAGGCTCCCACTTCTATCATAATGTCTTCTAGTAAGTGTTGGTTATGTATGGGGTAAAGCTGCATAAGGTAGAAACAACTTATAATCCATAAAAAAATAGTCAAGTGCAGGTCTCTAATAGAGAGACAAGTCGACATTGGAAAAGATTGTAAATACTACCAAGACAAAATTTTCCTGTAAGTTGGATGATTCTTTGTGGGTATTTAGAAATATATTTAAAATGCCAATTAGTATGTCTTATTTTCAGCTGTTGTATGGAAAATCATGCCATTTACTGGTGGAATGAGAGAAGAAGGTGATATGGGATTTAAAAAGTGTCCACTAAAATTGTAATGAGACTATCGATTTGCGTCAGGATCAAATTAATGAGATGGGCAAGTTTCAAACCAATGCATATGAGAGAGCCTCTATATACAAACAAAGGATGAAGAAGTACCACATTCAATGAGTTGAGCATAGAAACTTCAATCTGGGAGACTTGGTATTGTTGTTTACTACAATATTAATATTTTTCCAAGGCAAGTTAAGATCACAATGGTCTAGACTATATTGTGTAATAACAATTTTTTCGTCTGGAGCAGTTAAGCTAGGGAAAGAAAATAAAGTCAGATCTAAAGTAAATGGGCAACACATAAAGAATTTCTATAGATTTATGGAGGAGGTATGAGTTTTCCAAAAGGCTTTACTTGATGAAATCAGAGTAATCAAGATGATTCTGTCGTGCTGAAACGTTAATCCAGGTGCTATTGGGAGGCAATCAAAACTTGTATAACTGCTAAGGAGAAGCCTTCTCGTTTGTATGAAGGTACTCACCCTTTTTCCATTAACATTTTATTGGTATATGCATTATGAACAATGCAATGTTTTATGTTCGGAGGGTGTACCTATTTATGTTGTACCTCTTTTTATTTTAGTTATTTTATCTTTGTAATTTTTTATCCGTTGGGGGTTTTGTTTGCCATGTTCTTTTCCCTCAGTATTTTTATCTAGTTGAACTAGCATGTTTAGGATGTAAGTTCTTTTTTTTTAATTTATTGTATTCAACATTGATACCCCTATATGAAAAAAATTCAATATCAAGAGTTCATTGGATAATAATAAGTGTTAGTTGTATTACATTATGAGTTGTAAAAGATGGGTGATGTTGATTGCAATGGTAGATCTTAAATTATTTGTGTAATAGTTTTAGTTTGATATGAGTTGTCTACTTGATAAGGGTGGGTGAGTAAAATTATTCTAATCTTTTTTTGTGCCCAATATCTAGAACTTGCCTGGTTCACTTTGTGCTAAGTAGAAAGTAGGTTGATTTGAAAATTATCCTAGGACTTTCTATGATAAGACATTAATCCTTAAAAGAGCCTCCAAATAATGTTGAGTTTCAAAGTTAGTCCCCATAACTATCTTT
>JBDJHY010089557.1:0-13782 GCA_039654485.1 Withania somnifera
ATGAGTACCAAAAACAACGGGTACTCAGTAGGCATCATAGGCCAACCGAACAAAAGTAAGCATAAGCAAAGTAAAAAGGGATTTACGGCTAATAGCACATGACATATAATGGATAACAGGAACCAGATAACTATAGCTATGGTTAATAAGTACAGTAAAAGATCATCTACCAGTGGGTGAGGTACCTACTAACACGTATAAAGAAAGGCTACCATCAGGGTATTGCACCCAAAACCTGGGCCACAAGCAACTCATGACTAGATATGACACATACCGGAGCTCCAACGTGACTAGCACAACGAAGGATGAATAAAAAAGTATAAAACCACCAACTAGTTAATCATTAATCTAACAGTGAATACAATAAGTGTACGAATGCTAATAATCAAGGACAGAAGGAACAACCAAAGTCTACTAGCAAACAAACCCGGTCGGCATCCCATACTACCTGTCGGTACACTGAAACAACCAAGTAACTCAACAGGTACTCCCCATTAAGCCTTGAAAAGTACAACCAAAAGTGAAAGGATGCAGTGCATAGAGGTGCTGATACGTGAATAGGGCCCATAACACTCTTCTGGTACAAGACTCGTCCAGAAGCGAACCAAGGGAAGTTGCCCCATATACTTGCCCAACCTACCCTAGTATAACCCTCTCCCAGACACACAATATACCCCAGGCAAGGCTACCCAGGTAAGATGGTCCGTAGAGGGATCCCATGCCATGTAGGAAAATCCTCGAGAAAAGGCACCCAATGCCATAATCATCAGGGCCAAGAAGCTAAAAATCAGGCTCAGCCCGTATATCATATCTTGGTGGAAATCCAAATCAAGCCATGTAGGTAATATCCAAATCTCAGTAAGACTCGACTATCACCATGTAAGTAGTATCCAGAAATCATCGTGATCATGAACCAATAACCTCAGGTAGTGCGACAAAATAGCTCCATGCTACTCATAAGAGCATTCGTAGAAGATATAAGTATATATAGAATTCAGTTCCCAATTATTTCTCTTTCAAAATCAAGCTACCTTTTAACACATTTAATTTATGCTCTTTACAAAAACCAGTCAATAACTTATACTGGTCTAGGACTGTTAATCAGAATTTATAGGAATGGTTGTCGATCATTAGTCATGAGGTATAACATTTCCTATCCCAACCATGATCTCGAGTCACGAGTAACCGCACTAGAGGTTCCATGAGGGCACCCAATAAGGGCTAAAACACACCAATATAGGGATATACACACAGCTTCCATAGCTCAACCAAGAACTATTCACTCTCAGGATCGTACCGGGCTAGGGTACAATATCATCACACAGGGCTGCTGACCACCCAACACAGTCGTACCCAACAAGGTATAATATCATCACATAAGGAAGCTAACCCTCTAGCTTAGCCTTCCCTGGCTAACTATTGCCTGGAGGGCCACGCACACCCTAATCACACCAAATATCTCAAGTAGAACGCAAAATATTCAGCCTTCCAAGATTATTTTTAAAGCCACAAACCTAAATCAGGGATAGCTACATAGATCTAATCCCTAGTATAATCCCCTTCTCAACCTCACTATGGTCCAGATTCGGCATATAATGCGCATCAAAGGTGTTACTCCTCCCCCAACCACTCTACATTCCAGAGTCAGCATGAGACACGTGGGTAGGGTAAAATAGTCCCAAGTTAAGTAGTTAAGCTACGAGCTAGCTAAATGGGTCATAGGTAATTATATCAGGTCCTAACTAGTCATTCCATCCCTGAGCTGGAGCTTTACTATACATATACTACACTAATATTCCGTCTGAAGAAAGTAGACTGTATCCTACCTGAAATTCGATGATGTCCTCGAGAAACATGCCCAAATATATAAAAGTCACGTACGATGCTTGGAATCACGCAAGGCTAGCAAAAATAATAACCCACATGTCAATACGAGTAAAAAAAGACCAACATTGCTATATAAATTTCGGGGTCAAAATCCGAACTAAAATCGGATCCGTAAATCCAACAACTTGGAAAAAGGAAATATTTATAACAACATGTAGATCATATCTCATACATTATATGGTACAAAATAGAGCTCAATTTAACGGTATAAATAAAAGATATAAGCCCAAAAAATTTATATGATGAAGAAAATAAAGAATTAACCGGTAAAAATAATTGTAGAACCACTATAATGGGTTTCTACGGATTAGAACTTGATTAAATACTCTTAAAAGACAATAATCCATGCTGAAACATCAAGGAGAAACTCTGAAATTTGGATGAAATGAATAAAAATGTGGAAAAGGCCACTTTTATAAAAACCACCACCTGGATGATAAATCGGTTCCTGCGGTCCAGAATTTGACAGATTTTTGGAAATTTTCCAAAATGCACACGGAATGGAAATGGAGTCCAACTAGAAAACTTCATACATGATATCTCTATGTAATCAATATTTCGGACTCAACAGAAGTGACGAAAATGACATCTGAGATCATATGAACTGAGTAAGTCCCGAACAAGATATAATTATAAAAGAGTTACACTATAACAACTGTCTAGAATACAATCTATCGATCCCATCAAGTCATAAATGACTTGGGACAGTTACAGGAAACGCTCTAAGTACAAGAAAGTCATAAAAATACGAAAAGATCTCGAGGTCGTTACAATCGTCTTTGAATTTCTTCACACCATAGTTCCAAAAAAGTAACAGGTATCTGATACAGTAATAATTAACATCAAAATCAAAAGATATTAAAAGTTTTTCATTGCTTAAGAACCGAATGCAGCTACGAAAAAATCCACAATCGCTATATATTTTGAAGCTTTAGGTTTAGTAAATAGTACAATCTATTTAGTAAATAGTACAATCTATGTATCATATATTTTAAAATAACAGTCTTATACATAGATGCTTTCACTCTCTTGTTGGACTATATTACTGACTATTAAATTCGAAATAGGTCCCTTTCAACTTAATCTTGCATGGTTCAAGATGATTCCAATCAATTTGATTTGTCTGTATTAAAAACCACTCACATTCAAGTAATGTAAAAATATTTCAATAATTTTTATAATATCGTGGTTGATTATAGCTCTGTGAAATTCTTTGAATGTTAAGTCATAAACTCGAATACGTCTATCCTTAAGAGGAACCACAAACAACGCTCAATGTATTCTTATTTTGCAATTGACTGGTATATAGTCCTCATCGAGCAAGTGTCATGGCATGCCACCAAGTATCCTCACCTCGTTGATATAGTTACAAATAGAATCTTTCACCAGAGTGATACTAGCATCACAACCACTCAAATGGTATCTATGGTATGTATCATGCATGAGTATTTGAAGACACATATAAAAAATGTGTATATGTAGTTGATGTTGGACCAAAGGTTTGATTTCTTTCTCAGATAATAAAACACTACATCTAAGTGTTGGAATAAGATTAAAAAATAGTATTCGATACATAAATAACAAAAACTTAAAACATAATCATGTAATTCATATCTCATCGTTTCAGCAGAAACTAGATTGCGACATTTGATAAAATTATATTTTTGTGATTGAAAAGGCAATAACAAAGATCTCTTTATTAAATTGAGCTACTTCGGATTTGTATTTATCTTCATCCTTTTTCTAAAAAAATATAATGTTAAACAAGTTTAACTCACTAGCTTTCAGTTCAATATAGATATAAAAGAAGAATGATAAATGAATGCATTTTACTTACGTGTTAGCATAAGCTTTCAAGTGTTCTTCAATCTTCATGAATTTTATCTTTCTATAAGTATTTTAAGTCCGAATTAGATATTTTTTAAGTTCAAAGGTATATTTCAAAGTCAAATTAGGATAAACTACTTGTTTGCCTTTTGAACTAAAATCATATTAGGTGGTGAATGAAAGCTTATTCCATTTAGAAGACTGTCTATTCCTTGGGGCGGACTTCATCAATAAGACTTCGTCGGTGCGTACTGTTATTTCAGCCTCCCAAATATTAATTGAAAAAGCACTGTCATGAGTCATGAATTGATTATTGGTGGTCAAAATATTGGGACTGCATTCAATGGGGCAATAATCAAAGGATCATTTAATACTTGCTCATGTGTATTGTAAATAATACCATCTAAAATATCTCCATGATATGTATAATGAACTTTAGTTGATACATTTTGAGTTGCATCTGAATGTTCTTGGGGATATACCAAATTTCAAAAATATTGATTAGACGAATATCTTGTTAAGTTGATATTTTAAAGAAGAAGTTTCAAACATGATGCCACAAATATATTGATACATTATATGATGTAGGTACTGTGATGCATGAACACTGATGTGTTAGTTATAATTTTTTGATATATTTGATTTATTTGATATACATCTATGTATCATATAAGAATAGTAAAGGGTAAGCTTAATGAATAGTTTCAGATACATACTTTTACATAATACTAATGCATTATTAATACATTTTTATTTTTAAATAATTAAAAAATAAACAAGGATAAATTACCTAAAATCAATCTATTGGATCAGATACATGCATAAGTTTAGATACATGGATAATAGAAGATATTAATGACAACACCTCAAGGTCATTTTGACCTTCTTTTTTGTTCAAATGGTGTATTGATTCTGTCACCTCCTCCTTCGTTGATTTTTGCCTATTGTCAGCATTAAATCCATCCTTTAGTCCATCACGTTCATCATCAGTACCATATGTAACGAAATCCTATAAAATATAAAAATTAGAGGGCATGTACGGTATAACAAATGTTATGTATCTAGAGTGTAATTTCACATATCTTTGATTTGCACTGAGACTTTTTTTTTATAAATTTCGTGGTGGCTTTTAAATTTGTATTTCCATATGCATGGAAGACGAAGAATTCATTATCAATCTATTAATAAAAAATATACGGCAATGATTAGTTTGTTATGCCTCGAGTGTATACCCTGATGGGGACACGATGCTCAGAATCACAAGTGAGCCTAAACTAGCCCTTCCCACATACACCTTGTCATATTCTAACCATACGATGAAAATAATAAATGACATACTGAGAAGACTCATAAGATTTTGAAGTTTTGTTTGATAATCATAAACGGAGAAAGGAAATATCAATGTACTAAATATACATGTCTGAAACATCTACTAGAACTAGGACGAAGTTCCTTGGATAAACCTCTAGTTAGCTCTCAACATGAGTCTAGATTATCAAATAATAATAAAAGTGAACATATTTGACCTTTGATGCTATGAGGACTCACCAAGATGCCTTGCTAAAATTAAAAATATAATATGTTCTTATTTCATTAAAAAGCTATCACATTTGGCATATCTAATTGTCATATCTAATATTGGCCATTGATGGTCAGCTTGATGCCATATTTAATTTGAAAAGACTAGTAATAGTTGATCTGGAGCTCCTTATTTTTTTTTGTCAATTCTATCGTTCTAGTTTTCATGAATCTCATTAAGTCAATGTAAGGTTCATAAAATCAAGTTCATGATGCTCATAATAGTAATTTATTATAATGACCCTCAAGGTCATTTTTTCGATTTCTCTATACTTTGATCATTTTAGCCTTCTCGTAGTTGCATCATGCTAAACTAAATTTAATCCATGGTTAGTTTGGGAACAGAATGAGTTTTGCGTAAGTTATGAGAAAATTTGGCTTTTGAAGCTTTAAGTGAAAAATTAGAAGCTCTACGTGTCATTTGGAGTTTGAGACCTCGAAATAAAAATTTGTCAGTTCCAACAGCTCTGGAATATTAATTTTGGTCTAGTAGGACATTTTTATGCTTTAGCCCATTCGTGGTGATTTTGGGTGATTTAATGGGATATAGTTAGAAGTTACAAGGAAAGGTTGAATTTTCTCAACATTCAGACTTAAAATGCCCGGATTGAAAATCTGATATTCCATTGGATTCGGGAGGTGGAGCTATTTAGAGTCTAGCCAACTGTATGGTTAGATTATGGATTTCAGAGAATGATAGATTTCTTGTTGTTCAGAGGCCCGATTTTCATTAATAGCGCAAAATCGTTACACACCATTTGATGATGAAAATTGAGGTCCATTTGTGATAAGGTTGCGAGGTGAGACCAAGTCGGTCATGTTTGATTCTGAGTGTGTTTGAGGATTAGAGACCGTATTTTTGTCCCTAAGTCCAGTGGCCTAGTTAGGTTAATTTTAGAGGAGGCCCATAGTTTGAAGTATTCCATTTATCTAGGGGAGTGCAGTATGAGAAAGGATACTGCAGACTTTGTTGCATGGTGCTTGACCTGTCAGCAGGTGAAGTTTTAGCACCATAGGCCGAGAGCTATATCACAAAGGATGCCGATTTCCCAGTAGAATATATTGCGTAGCCATGGATTTTATTATTGGGTTTCCTAGCACATCAGCTGGTTATGACTCCATTTGGGTGGTTGTTGATTGATTGACTAAGTTAGCTCATTTCATTCTGGTGAAGGTAAGTATAGTGCCTAGGTATTAGCTGAGATTTATATCAGTCGGATAGTACGGCTGCATGGGATACCAATAATTGTTATAATTGATCAAGGTACTCAGTTTACCTTGCAATTTTGGAGTACCATGCAGCGTGATATGGACAATCAGCTAGATATAAGCACAACCTTTCATCCCCAGATAGATGATCAGTCTCAGCGCACTATTCAAGTGTTAGAGGATATTTTGCAAGCATGCGTTATTGACTTTGGTGGTCATTAGGACTGATTTATGCATCTTGTATAGTCTTCCTATAAAAACAGTTATCGTTCGAGTATTCAGATGGCTCTTTTTGAGGCATTATATGGTAGGCATTGTAGATCTACGATTAGATGATTTAAGACTTTTAAGGAGAGAATATAGGGTATAGATTTGTTGCAAGACTCTATAGAGAGAGTTAGACTAATTCATGTTTGATTACTTTGTGTCCAAATTAGACAGAAAAGCTATGATGATAGGAGGGTTAGACCTTTAAAGTTCATGGAGGGTGATCGATTGTGGTTGAAGGTATCACCCATGAAGGGTGTGATACAATTTAGGAAGAAAGAGAATCTTATCCCTCTCTTCATTGTCCTTTTGAGATTTTAGAGCAAAAAGAAGAGATGGATTACAAGTTATCTTTGCCACCTGGTTTGTCTGCGGTTCATCCTGCCTTTCATGTATCTTTGCTTCAAATATATATGCCTGATGAGTCTCATGTGCTTCAGTGGGATACGTTGAGTTTGGAACTAAAATTTTCATTTGAGGAGGATCTAGTTGCCATTATCTAGACAGGTTCGGAGATTTCAAACCAAAAATATACCTTCAGTGAAAGTGCAGAGGAGGCATGGACTGCTCGAGGAGGCTACTTGGTAGATTGAATCTGATATGCATAGTTAGTACCCTTATTTTTTTTCCCATTCAGGTACATTTTCTTTCTTATGTTTGAGGACGCACATCGTTTTTAGTGGTGGATATTTTAATGGCCCTCAAGGTTATTTTTCTGATTTCTGCATATTTTGACTATTTTATCCTCCCCATAGTATCATCATGCTAAAATAAGTTTAATTCTATGGTTGGTTTGGAAACAGAAAGATTTTATGTAAGTTATGAGGAAATTTGTCTTTTGAAGTAAGTAACTCTAGGGTTCATTTGAAGTTTCGGACATCAAAACAAAAATTGGTTAGTTACATCAGCTTCGGATTTTTATTTTGGTCTAATAGGACCTTAGTTTTTTGTTTTGACTGATTTGTGGTGATTTTGGATGGTTTGACAGGATAAAGTTAGAATTTAAGAGGAAACATTGACTTTGGTCAACTTTCAGGCTTAAAATGCCTGAATTAAAAATTTAATGATTCCATTGGATTTGGGAGGTGGTTTTAGATCTAGAATGATGTCTCTTTTATTTTCGTAATCCCCGAGGGCATTTTGGTCTTTTTTCTCTTTAGTTAAAAATAGATCTTCAGCGAGTATCAGGTCAAGGAAACCTTGTATCCATATTTTGATGGTTCTGTTAAGTCCATAACGTCAAAATTAATATGGTTGTATATATAGTTTGCTTGCATGAGATTTTGAATGAATCCCGAGGGTCTATGTGAATCCAAAATATTCCTTAGCTTTTATTGTTATTGTTGTTGATGTCAACACACTGGCACCTCACAGCATCTGCAGTACTTGGTCGTGATCTCGGTGAGTGAGGGAAATCCGTATTTTGTATTCACGGTCTAATGGTCATGTTCTCAAAGGTCAACCTCTAGGTCGGGCATCGCGATCACAAGGATGGGTCACGATCGCGATGTGTAATCTGTCGCATGCTCCTCGTCGCAGTCAGGGGCTTGCAATTGCAGACTGGTAATTGTTCACTGGAAGTTTATATTTACAAAACACAAACTCTTTACCACATTGATGCACATACACGTTCTATACCCCAAACTGGCAAAGATTTTTGGAAAAATTCAAAGTTATTGACTGGGTAACGATTCTAAACCCCTTTTCATCAATTCCCAATAGAAAGATTTTGCATAGAATAGTAAGATCTTGAATCCAAAAATGGTAATTTTCCAATAAGAACTCAAAACTTATAAAATCTTCATTTTGAACCTTGAAATGGATTAGATTTTAAATAAAATTTGATATTTAGATTCCTAAGTGACGGGTAAAATTTTTTCATAATAAAAATCCAGTTTTGACCTCCGACCCCATGGGCCCGGGTGAGTTTTTGAATAAAACTCTAAAAAATTAGGAATATGGGTATTGATTTTTATGTTTTCTTATGTGTATTGTGTTTTTAACTAGATGACACTCGTTTGGAGTCTCTAAGGATAGGGAAAGCGCAGGATTGAGACTTTAGAACAAACTTTTTATTGATTGTTACTTAGTGGTTTTGTACAATGGCTACCTAGTTTTGAGTGTAATAGATGGATTCTACTTAAATATTTCACTTATGTATTACTTTCCGCATTTATTTTGGCTTTTCGGGTCATGGCATTTATGAGTTTTCATATGCTAGAATTGTGAGTTGATCATAATTTAGTCTAAACTAGTTGAGACATTCTTCTTGATATAAATTCATATAAAGAAAGTGCAAATCATACTACAAGTCAAAAATTCATGTAAAGTTTCATAATTAAATACATGCTAATAATTGCTTCAACAAAAATCATAAGTTGGGTTTTGAAACCTAGATCAAAGCAGTATTAACTTTGCTTGAAAAACTAATTTTTTGGGCACGAGAGTCGAAGGAGCCCTTATTGAATATCTTCATACCTGATTTAGAGTGAATTTTTTTAGTAGAAACTTGGAGAAGTGATAAACTTGAAACCCTAGGTAAAACCTGAACGTGCTGGACTGTGAGGACTTTTTGACTTATTTCTCTTGAATTTCTTTATGTGTTGAAAAACTAATAGACAATAAGGATTTAAACTATTTATATTTAGTACTAAAAGTCCTAAAACAATTGATAAATAGTTAATGGGACCAAGAGAAATATTTAAAATAACCTTGAAGAGTTAAATATAAGTACATGTAACTTTTTATTGCAGATCACCACAAGTAGACCCCACGAATCATGGTGAAGGATCATGACTCGTGACTTAAATCTGGTCCTAGCTTGGTTTATTGGAAATTCTTACCAGGGTACAAGTTCTAGGTACCATTTGTAGCTCTACGGATGCATGTCTACCTATTGTTGTTTATGCATCGAAATTAAGTTGTGGCGATGATTTGGGATGTAGGGATCCGAGGTTTCTTTAGAACACAAATTGTTGAGGTAGTTCGTTTATTGGGGCTTGAGGTTTCTGCTAGTTGATAATTTATAACCTTAGGTTTCTAAAAGATATTAATTTGCAGCCTGAGGTTTCTTCCAAGCGATGATGTAATGTGATGAGGTTTCTGTTGGGCATACATCGGGTACATGGGCTATGTGATCCACCCATAGGTCCTGAGTGTATGTGAGTCAGTAGCGGATGTGTTCAATAGGGCAGACATGCATCACGATTGCTTGTGCATTGCATTACATTTATATTAATTTGATACTTTTTTGATTTTCTTCCCGATCTATGACCTGAGATTATTTGATTCTTGTGGAATATTTGAGAGTAATGTTGCCTTTTACCTTTGGCTGATATGTGATACAAAGACTTCAGATTTATTACTGGAATTGCGAAATTATATTTATCCCTTGCCTTGCCTTCATCTATATAGACTTGTACTGTGTTGGGTCGTTGTATATAAACTGTGTGTAGGCTATAGTTAATGGAGGGTGGTTGGATGTTAGAATTTTTTATCATCACTTTATGCTTAGAACAGCCAAGGATGCTACTGAGTACTGCATTTTGTACTCATTCCTTGCTTTTTATGTATTTTGTGTAGGTTTAGTGCCCGGGAGTGATTGTTCTCATTTTTAGTCCAAGAGCCTTGAGTATTTTCGAGGTAGCTAACCATCTTGTCATTAGTTACCTGGGATCTCATTTATCTTTTATTTTCTGATGTTTGTACTTACTAAAGATTGTATTGAGATTATGTATTTTCATATAGATTCTTAGAGACTTGTTACAGTGGAAACCAAATTTTGGGAGTTATGTATACGGATTTTTGCCTTATAGCTCCGCTTATGTATTTATTTTTCATAATTATTATTATCATTTGTGCGGTTTTATCCAAGTGGGATCCAAGTTTTTTTTGGAAAAGTGAAGAGGTTCATATGGACCCCATGATTCTACTAGAACAAGAAATCCACGTCAATATAGAGGTATGTAATTCTCATAAAAAGTGGTACTTTTCAGTTATATATGCTAAAAATAAAACTAGGTTTAGAGATTTATTTTGGAATAACTTTTAAAAAGTGGGCGATAGAGTTTATGGGAATCCTTGGTTAATTTGCGGAGACTTTAATGAAATTATGAATGAACATGAGAGGCTAGGAGGGAAAACTATCAACACTGTAAGAATTACTAATTTTGTATATTGTATAGACAATTTACAAATGATCTATTTGGGATTTTTAGGACCTAGATTTACATAGACTAATAAATATAAAAATAGTAATATTTTCATCATGGAAAGAATTAATCATTTTTAAAGTAATATATAATAGCTTAACATGTATCCTATCTTTAGTGTCACACACTTACCCCATACACATTCGAATCATTATCCCCTACTATTAAATTTGTCTAGAAATACTTGTAGTAGAGAAAATAATTTTAGATTTGAACTCATGTGGATGAGACATCCTGAATTTTAACAAAGAGTCATAAATAACTGAAAAAATAGACCAATATTTGACATAAATGTTGGAATGTTTACCCATTCTGCTATAGCTTGGAATAAAACTATTTTTGGCAACATTTTTAAACAAAAAAAAAATCCTAAAAAAATTAAAGGGCTTCAAAATAGTGAGTCTACTCTCTGAGTCTAGCAACTACTAAAGCCAAACGAGAAATAGGGGATAATGATTACAAAACTAATTTGATCTTTAATAACTTGTTTAACCTTTTTACTGGCAAGTGTAATCTAAGTGAAATCAGTTCTAATTATATATCAACAATTATCATCACACAACATACGCTCACAAATCAAACTTCACTTGTAACTCCGAGTCTCCACTTCCACAATTCTAAATCAAAAGTTTTAATCATTGTTCTAAATCCAAAGTTCATTCGGCAGCTTCCGCCTTCCAGTTCCACAATTCATTCTTCCTCATCACGATCTCTGAGTCTCCAGCAGTCCAATAGGAAATAGTTTATGTTTCATGTAATTATCATTTGCACTAAAACTGATTTAAAAACATCAAACTAAACTAAAACGAAGTTCACAACATCAAACTGAACTAAATTAGTTTGGTGTGGTAACCAGTGCTCATTTTTGCAAAACCAAAAACTGAAAAACCAAACTGAACTTTGATAGAATTGAATAGACGAATTGAACGCCCACCCCTGGTGTTGAGTGAATAGATCGATGCCTAAGCCAATGATACTTTCGGGGCCACCTAGTGGCTACGGATGCTTTGTCGCATATAGAGAGTAAGCTCAAGGCATGAAAAACTTGGTATTAGAGAATTAGGTTCAAGTGTCCTAGGATGTTTAAAAGTCAATGTTAGGTAGAGTCCTTTTTATGGGTGTGACCGCAACTCACTTAAAATTGAGAGGCTACTGCGCGTTTAGGAATTGTCCATTTGTTCAGGTTCCATGGAGTTTAACTTCGATATTCTCTTCTAACACGTGCTTTATACATCTTGGATCATTACTTATCATTTACCAACCTTTACTTCTTGTGATTCTATGTAGTTATTCTTATTATTTATTTTTTATTTAGCATAATTAGGTTAGTATCAAGTTAAAGTAAAATTTATTATTGAATAAGGTTATAGACTTATGTTTTACTTTTCTTTTAAATTATATTTCTGTACGTTATGCTGAAATTTGATATGAGAGTATTATGCCAACTTTTTTTATTTTGAATTTTGAACTTAAGTTATATTTTCGATTCTAATTTTTTTTTTGTTTCAGTAGTATTGACTTGATATTTACATTGCAAATCATTCATTTTCAGTTAAAATTGATAGATTATCTTTCTTATCAAATAATTAAATAATTTTATTATATTATAATGTTAATTTTATTGTCAAACTTGCATTTCATGGTGTTCTTAAAAATCATGCACTTTCAATTTTTATGATTTAATTAAAATCCTACCCCTAACCTAGAGTAGCTAGGTGGGGAAGTATACTAATTTAAAACAATATATATTAGTAATTTCTTATAATATTGGTTTAGAAATTCTGTATTTAACTAATACTTTAGACAATATATATCTTTAATACCTTATTTAATATTATTTATAAATGCTTTTATTTGTTAAATATTAATTTTAAATTTTTGATAATTAGCTTTTATTTTAAGAATATAATATAATCACGTAATTACACTTGTGCAACCAAACACTATACTTGTAATTAGACCGTAATTACATTGTGCCAAACAAATGGTTCATTGTAATTATTGGTCTGATAATTATTTTTTTAGTAATACTTTTTTCTTGTTCTTTCCCGTAATGCCCATTCTGGGTCGAGTTGGAAGAGGAATTCGTACACGGATGAGATTATCACACTTGATTAGTGAGAAATTCTGACACCAATCATTTGCCCTTCCCCCTCATTTCTTCGTAGTTATTAACCCCGACAGAGACCTCTTCCATTTATTTTGGTATAAATAATTTTGTCTACTCATCTACCGTGAAAGATTACACTAATTCAATTATCAAGTGATATTTCAAATAAACCCCAAACATATATATTAGATTATTACTTGACAGTTTTTTAATGCTTCCTCAAATCTATATTCAATTGGATAGTTCCTCCGTTATGGATGTTGACATTCAATTTTTATTTTTACCTATCTAAATAAATTTTGAGCTTTTTTAATCTCAAATAATTTAAAATAGTTATCTTAAAAACTTATTTTTATGAAGTCTAGACAAACTGTCCTTTTCTTTTACAAGGATGGTCCTAAAAGGCTGGTAGGTGATTTACCCAAACCCCTCAGCAAATAATTATATGATATATATAATGTATAATTTTTATATTTATATACATATATTAAATTTGAAACCCTCAACAAGAAACAGAAGATAGTATAGTGGTATTTAATCCCAATTCTCAAAATTAAACTTTCAAATTTCCAAAGTCAAATCTCAAAAAGTATATATTTTTAATTTATATATATATATATATATATGCAATCTTTTTTTTTTTTTTTTTTTTGAAAACCAAAAAATCCCCCAACAAAATTGGAGTGTAAATAA
>JBDJHY010089668.1:0-13782 GCA_039654485.1 Withania somnifera
CTTTGTCGGTTAAAAGAAATTACCCCTTTATGACTATATGATTTAAATAGTTATAAATGTATTCCCAATAGCTTCATACGACTTATGGTATTTTACAACTTTCAATTATATCTTGTTTTAAGCTTATAACTATAGTTTTGATATTTGTTCCTCCATATACATATTATTTCACTTAAAAGACAATTTAAAATAATGTTTTAGGTATATTCATGATTTATTGAATAGTTCACATGCTCAGTTTATTCAAAGTAATGATTGCATACTTTTCTTGCACTGAATTTATCTTATAATTTAGGTTCAAGCATTCCGTTCCACACTTTCAGACAGTCGGGCCTCCATCTACAGAAGTTAGTTTTCGAGGATGGTCACTTTGTTTCAATTTCTTTATTTTAGACTTATTTTATCTTAGACTTATGTTTATTTCTAATTTATAGAACTTTAGAGTTAGCTAGGGCTTGTCCTAGCAACTCATCAGATATTAGTGAAGGCTTTGTAAATAGTTAGTTAACTAGTTGTGATCACTTTTGAAAAAATTTATTTATCCAATAATAAAATTTATTCTATTTTAATTTAATTAACGAAGATGTTTAACCTATGTATAAGCTTACGTATTACTTTTTAGTTTAGTCTTACATATAGGTACGTTATGCACCACACTTATAATCGAAAGGCTACGTGACATTTAAGAAAAAGTTTCCTTCTTTCATATCCTAAATCTTATGATAGACTGGTCCCTTAAGAAACTTATGTAAATTCGTATGTTACTCTAATACCTTTGATTATGCCTCATCTTAAGGTGTTTGAAATAATAAAGTGTAACGTCCCAATTTCTCAAGTCATGATGGCCCCTACTACCCTCCTATAGCAAATCATCCCTATAGCATGAAGCAGCAAGCAACTGGCTATTTTAGAAAATAAAGCTACATACAAGTAACTAAAGAAATAAATATCAAGCAAAGGATGAAATAATAGACAAGATAAGATAAACAGTCAACAAAGCCCTCCCAAGATTTGGTATCAGCGTACAAAAGATCTACTATAAGGTACTAGTAAAAAATATATCAATGTACAATATGCACATATATATTAGGATTACAAAAGAGATACGGTATAATCTGAAGAGATGTCCAGCTCTGGACATCTAGAGTACCTTGTATCTCTGAATTCAGCTAGCTAGCATGATTTGCAATATCAGCAGTGATAACTCACTCTTGTATCTACACCAGAAAAGATGTAAAGTATGGCATGAGTATTAATGGAAAAAGCAATAAGTACCTAGTAGGATCTAAAGGCCCACCTTCCACATAAAAGGCATAACTACAGTAAATAGAAGAAAGGTAAAGAAAGTAAGTCATGGAGGCAAGTAAAATAGGAAAGGAAGCTAGCTTCACATATACGAGTAAGAAAGACAAATGCCAAGCAATACTACTAGTTATGTTAATGAAGTAGGACCTTAAGTAAGACAAAAATACATACCCAAGGTCCTTGCAGAAACATAACAATAATAGCAAGGAAAACATGTAGTAGAGGTCGAAAGAAGGACTATGAGGAATGGGTAGTGTACCAGTAACCTTAATGGCATCGAAGGGGAGAGATACAAGAAGTACACATAAACACAAATAAGCCCACTAGATAAGGGATATCAATGAGTAACAAAACATCTAACATCTACTGATACAGGAAATATAAAATATAATCTAAACTCTTTCAAACCCCTCACCCCACCCACCTATAATAAAGAACATAAAAAAGGCATGCTCACCAGTCGATATCCCATATTGCTAGATGGTTCATATAGAAAAAAAGAGTGCAAGAAAGTAATAAACACCTAATGTAGAGGTGGTCTCGAGTGCAGGTGTATCCACCTCCCTTCTTGGGTACAAGAAAAAAGACCCATGGGATTCATCGAGAGAAACCTCTTTTTTGGCAGCAAACCACACTGTTATGGCCTATGAGGGTATTAAACTGCATAATCTTTGGTCATATGCGTCTTATGGATTGGTAGTAGGATTTTTATTCCCAAGATAGGTTTTATTATATTAGAGTCCCATTATTCTAAGTATTTCATTCACCCCAGAACAGCAAAGATGTACCATGTCTTAACCTAACACTATTGGTGGCGTGGCATAAAGAAGTATATAGTTGAGTTTTTGGATAGATACATGAATGCTAGAGGGTGAAGCTGGAGAACCAATAGCCTGGTGGAGTATCTCAAGGTGAAATCCTTTGACACGTATTTACTTTGTGATGCCATGGAGCAGGTTTAAGTCATTTAAAGTTGATTGTTGACAACCTAGAGTAGGAAAAAGAGTTATGCTGATAAGCAGGTTCGATTGTTAGAGTTATGCTGATAAACGGATAGGGACCAATGAAGTAATTACCAATAAAGAAAAATATGATCTTAAAGTAATTACCAATGAAGGGTGTTATAAGGTTTGTCAACAAGGGAAAGCTTAGCCCTAGGCTTTTGAGCCGATTTTATATTCTAAAATATATTGTGAAGGGGGCTTATAAGTTAGATTTCCCATCTAGTTTGTTGGTGGTTCATCCTGCTTCAAAAATACATTTCTGATGATTCCTATATGATTCACTATGATCCTGTGACTTAGGATCGGGTCTTGACATATGAGGAGGAGCCTGTGGCTTTTCTAGTGGGCGGGTTAGAAAGTTGCAGACCAAGGAGATTGCTTTAGTAAAATTTCAGTGGAAACATCACCCAGTTTCAAAGGCTGTGTAGGAGATCGAGTTTGAATGAATGCCAATTATCCATAATTTTTGTTGGCTTCAGGTACTTTCTATTCTTTTATATTCTAGGACGAACATGGGTTTTAGTGGTGGATGATTACCCTGAAGGTGATTTTTGTCTTTTCACATAAAAATTACTATTTTTCCATTCTTTATAGTCGTCTCAAGTTATATTTATTTAGTTTATGGGATTAGTTTGAAACCAAAGCTAAAAGTTGCAAGTTTTGAGAAACTTTCAATTTTTGAAAGATTTTAAGCTAAAATAGTTGACCTTAGTTAACATTCGGAGTTTTGAGTCTCAAAATAAAATTATGTTAGTTCCATTGGCTCTAAAATACGAAATATGTACTAGGAAGACCTTTGTTTTTAGTTTTTTCCTTTTCATGGTAATTTTAGCTCATTTATCGAGATAAAATTGAGTTTAAGTCCAAAATTTGACTTTGGTCAACATTTAATAATCGGGCACTTGTATAAGAACTTCATCAATTTCATTAGATCGAGGAGGTCATTTTTTATCTAGAAGAACATTTGGATAGTGTTCTAGAGGTTTGAGTGAGTATTTGAATTTTAGAGCAATGATATATTTTACGGACCATGGGAGATATCAGGAGAAGGAGACCTAGGTTTCTCATTTTAATAATTTCATTAGGTATAGAATATATTTTTCACTCAAAGTTCATATGTTGTGTTCATGGGGTCCCAAACAAGTTTCAAAAGTCCATTTCAAAGATTGGGCCCAAAGGGCATTTTCTATCGGTGCTTGTATGGGTGCTTGTATGGAGCCATACGGACCATATGGTTGGTTGTATGGCATCCATATGGTTTTGAGCCTTCCTTGTACGATCCATACACGGCCATGCTGCTTGTATGGGTTCTTGTATGGTCTTATGTGGGAAAATTCCTATGTATTAAATGATGGAGAATTTGCTCTTTTTACATGCTTCTAAGACCATATATGAGTCTTGCACATTGTTTTACACTATTTTCAAGTTTTTAAACCCTCTTTAAACATCTTGGAAGAGATTTTATCCTTTAGGAAGAATTTGGTGAAAAGACATTCAAGATTCAAAACTTTTGGTAAGATTTTATCCAAGTAAGTTACTGAGTTACAAGCTAAGTAGGCCATAGGCCATAAGAACAAATGTAATGAGGCCCCAACTAGTAGTCCCAACCCTGAGCTAACACTTTATCATACATATACTATACTAATACCCAATTTGAAGAAAGTCGACCGTAGCCTACCTAGATTCCAAAAATATCATCGAGAAGCATGCCCAAGTATCCAAATAATCATGTACAAAGCTCGAAATTATGTAAGGCTTGAAGAAACATAACCCATGTATCGAGGAGAGTGCAATAAGACCCATATTTCTAAGTAAATAGCTAGGTCAAAATCCAGTCTAAAAACGTTTCTATAAACCCTAATAACTCGAATAAAATATTTATACTAACATGTAAAGCACAATTCATACATCAAATTGTAAAAACTAGGGCTTAAACTAACAGTAGGAAATTAAAAAATAAGCCCATGAAGTCTATATATTAAATAACAGTTTACAACTAAAGAGAAAATAAGAATTTACTCGGTAGAAATCATTGTAGAATCACCACAAGTTTCTACGGATTAGAACTTAGATATAGGCCTTCAAAAATACTTCATTAAGTTTTGGCATAAAAGATAAATAGAGGAAAAACAAGAAAGTATGGAAGAATTCGTGAAAAGGGAAATTTTAAATAAACCCACTGACTGCTGATTTATCAGTGAAAGGGTTGATTTATCATCCTTGGCTGATTAATCACTAGATTTATTGTCCATTTGGCCGATTTATCAACCAAGGCGAGGTTTACTAGTAGATTTTTCAAAAAGTTTCAAGAATACATGAAATAGGAAAGGACTCCAATTCCAACAAATCATATATGAAATCTTATACTTATTAATTATGGGTTTCTAATCATGGCTTCATCCTTTATTTCTTGATTTTTATAAGATTCATTTGGGGGTTTTGAAATCCAAGCTTTTAATTGATAAGTTAATATATGTATTGATAAATTGAACCCCGATTTTGTATGAAACTTGCTATTTGATTTTTCTAAAGTATGGATAACTTGAATTTCATGAAATTCTTGTATTTTCGAGATGCATTTTGGTACTTGACTTTTGGATGAATATTGGACCCCAATTAAAGTATGTGTGTGTATGTGTGTGTGTGTATGTATATATATATATATATATATATATGTGTGTGTGAGTTTATTCTTTATGCTTTCTCATTGAAAATCCATAATAGTCTAGATTTTGTGGAATGGGAAGCTCAAAGGAAAGGCTCCTGCTTGATTGTTTCTTCATTTTTAAGGCTAGTGGAGGATCTTGACTCTCTTACAAAGCGTCTTAGGTATTTTTATGATATTTTATTGAAATAGGGAGTAATGGATTACTTATAGGTATCCATATGGGTAATTTGACAAGCATTCACCAGGATACTGGAGTCAAATATGTAGAGTCTAAAACAAAGGTAATAAAAATGGAAATATGTGTTCATGGATTACTTGTTTCTCCATTAGATTGAGAAATTCATGTGACCATGACATGTGCGAATATGATTATTTGTACTTGGTTACTTTTTTTCTTGATCTCATGCCTTTGAGTGGCTTTTTTTGAATTTACATGATTCCTCTTTATTGTTATACCCATGAGTGGCCTTTTTGATGAATTGAGTGATAATGCCTCTTTTAATGATTTGCGTATAACTTTAATGCATGTTCATCATTGACATAAAATATGATTTATGAGGCACATGATGACATAACTTGAAAGTGAAGAGTCAAAGTGCGATTTCCAACATTGTCATGGTATATAATTAAAAAGAAAGACAAAAAGGAACATGATATGATAGGAAATGGGCCAATATGTGATTACCAGTATTTCTATAATATTGAATATGATATAAAAATACCATGGGCTGATATGTTATTCCGAGCATGGTCATACTATTGAATATAATATAAAAATACCATGGGTTGATGTGTGATTCGTGGTACGATCGTGATATTGATATATAATACAAAAGCAAGGACTGATGTGTGTTCTTGATATTTCTATGGTAAGAGAGACAGACATACATCACATTGTATTGTATTTCTCCTACATTGCTTGTTTACATGATTTATTTCATATTTTATAAGCATATCTAATGTGGATTTTCTTTTTTACTCATCCGATATGTTATTGATTTTCCCTATTTATTCTATAATTGGGATGATACTATGAGCTCGAGATAGCCAATTATGATGAGATTAGAGGAATAGTTGTAGTCCTGATGTGATGAGATGAGTTATACTCTCATGAAATTAAAATTAAAGCCTCTTAACAATGATGACAACTGATAAGAAAAGCCTCGTTTGACTATGAATGGAAATGAGTAGTTGGATCGAGATGATATAGGAATGATGGTACGGTTGGCACTGATATTTTTGTTTTATTTACCTTAGCCTATCCCTATTAGAATCCATCTCATAAGTATGTCCTTCAGTGTACATCAGATATACCCTTCCTTCCTAGGAACTAATTGATGTGTTACATAATCCACCTACAAAGTCGTAGAATAATAAGTGGGGTTTCTTCCAGGATTTGTTGAAACAGACTCGGGGATGGAGGGCCACCTTCAAATGAGATAAGTATTATATATTTGATTTGACATTAATTCGATTGATTTTACTTGATTATTGATGTATTATTTTGAGTTGGCTAGTGGTGACTTATCTTAATTGGATATGATCTTAGTTGTAGTTGAGTACTCTGGCTTTCTTGGTGTGCTATTGGTTTTTATTCAGGAGTTAATCAGTGTTCTCACCCCTACGCCATATATCTATCATTTATTTTGATTATAAGCAACTGGATTATGATTGAAGCTTGATTTACGGAGGATTCTGGTTGGTATGTTTGGGTAGTTGATGACTCGTTTCCACTTGGTTTTAGTTCCATGCCGTTGATACTTTTTGAGTACCTTTTGTTTATTTTTGTACTTACTTCCTTGCTTTCTACACTTATGCAGTGCAAAGCTCAGCGTGTTTTTATTTGTGCTTCTAAATCTAGTCTGTGGTTTGAGATTATAAGATTTGATGTAGCTACCTTGTTTACCTAATGGATGCCCAAACTCATTAGGGTTTTGTCTTGGATCCTATATGAGGATTTTTGAGATATTTGAGACTATGTATTTTTTCGTCTTTGTATTACTCTTTATTTATAGGCTTGTACACAGTGACACTAGTTCATAAGTGGTTTTATTAGTTGGATTTTTTTATACCTTTTGTTCTTCCCGTTGACTCATTACTTTTCACATTTACCCTTATAGAATTATGTAGGCTTACCTGCCTAGGTGTGTTGAGACAAGTGTCATCACGACTTAGAATTATGGGCTGTGACAAGTTGGTACCATAACTCTAGGTTCATGGATCTCATAGTGTACAATATAAAGTTTACTAGAGACTCACAGATCGGAGCAGAAACATCTGCACTTTTAGAAGAACAGGTAGCCCCTAATACTAGCTTTACACCATTTCTTCAGGATGCTCTTCTTTGTGTGTTGGGTGTACTGGAGATTTTGACATAATTTAGGAGTGTAGCTAGAATTCCCTAGGGTTTTTTGGATGTTGTATGGTATCAAACCCCAAATCATTAGCAAATTCTGATTGTGCATGACTAGGTGGGACAACCACCATTAGTTCGTAGTGATAATGGAGTACAGTTATGTCACGACCCGATTTCTCGAATTATGATGGCACCTACTAACCCACTAGCAAGAGAACCAACCTTGTATCCCATAGCTATAGTGATGTGCTACTATAGCAAGAAAAGTTACGCACAAGTACAACAAATAAGACAAAGAAAAAATAGATGAAGAGCAAGAAATGAAATAACATAATGGAGTCGACAAACCTCCCTAGGAACAAGTATCAGGGTATATAGAGATCTGTTAAGTATAGAGTACAGATACAAGTCAATAAGTACAAGGTCTATCTCCTATAAAACAAAAGAGACAAAATGTAAAGATGATGAGATGCATGCCAAAGTTGGACGTCCAAAGCTTACCGTGTATCTCCAAAGTAGCAACAACAATGGGGCACTAATAATAGCTAAATTAACGGCAAGTGCTGCAACTCGGATCTACATCAGGGGAACACAAGTATATTATGAGTACAAGTCACCAAAACAACAAGTACCTAGTAGGCTTCCAGGTCCTACTAGGCACATAACAGATATAAAAGTAGTAAACAACAATAACAGAAGAAAACAGGTTGTGGAAGCAAGTACGTCACAAAAAGCTAGCTACTCAGGTAGAAATAAGAAAGAAGATAATGTACAGATATAGCAATATAAAAGACTAGAGAGATCATACATAAGGATAAAAGGGCATACTGGGATCCATGCAGTAATTAAGAAATAGTAAAAGTAAAATTAGACAAGATAGATAGTGAAGAAACAAAAGAGGAACTTGGGAAGTGTACCAGTAACCTCAAGGTAAGGGAGGGAAAGGTATAGCAAGTAGAAATTTGCACGGATAGTCCCACAATGTAAGGGTGATCAGGAGTACAGTCTACCGCTACCGCTACAAGTATATAAAACTATAAAAGAAGACAAAACCTTTCTAAGCCCTTATAAGAGTGGAAGAGTACACACAAGTCATGTTCACCCATCCGACGTCAACATATCACCAGAGAGTTCATACAGAAAACAAGTGCAGTAAAGTATTCACACACACGATGATGATCAATTCCAATATACGCTCCTCCTCTTGTACCTATATGCCCAAAAAGCAGGACCAATGAAAGGTCTTAACCTTGTATATCCCTACTCCGACCAACTTCTAATCACATACACCCCAGATGCAGGGTTCATCGAGGTGTGCCAACCTCGTACCAATATCTCGTGTGATAATAGACCTCACATATCAATATCGCAGAGCCCTGAGGAGTCTCTTGTCCTGGAATCAATTGACTTTATATAGTAGTATCACCATATCATAATCTTGGCAACTCAGTGCCTCAAGTCTCAGTACTACATGGGAAACAATGTCCCAAATCGACAAGCATGATAAGTGAAACGGTTGTACTCACTACCGAGCAAAGTTGGACGCAAGTGCCTGCGACTGTACTCACTACTCAGTGAGGTTGGAGTCAAGTGCCAGCATAAGTAGTAAATGATATTACCAAATGCCAAGTTGGCAGAACTGGTATAAAATAAGTAGAAAAGGTAGTACCAGGTACTCGGTACATGACGAGTCTAAAACAAGTGGAAAGCCAATTTAGGTCATCATTATTAATTTAAAAGTCCCATTTATGCTATTTTTATCTATCTTAGTCTTCATTATAGGAAAATTGGCCTCCAAGGCTAACAGTTTCAAAAAGAGGTGATATTGGGACCCAGCCTTTAAATTCACTCTCAAAAATAAACCTCACGGTGCTCACACTATATGAATGAATCAACACAAATAATACCTACAACTTAGCTATGTCCTGCACTAGCTCCACTAAAGTACAGGGAGAAGCACAAGACACCAGCGCATCCCTGAGCGAAAAACCCAAAAGCCAACCTATTTATTAGTGTTCTACTACAGAGTCAACATATGGCTATCATAAGACTAAGACTAGGACAAAGGCATCATATTACACCAAGCACCATCTAAAAAAAAGAGATGAAGTAGAAATAGAAGACGAGGTAAAAATCCATGGTATAGACCTAGAATTCCCAATCCACATATCTTATTTAGCACAATTATAAAGTCTATGTCCCCATAGTAAGCCCTATGGAGCCTACCTATCGTCCGAAAAATAGCGTACTTCATCTCACTAATATCAGCTTGACTGATAATAAACGACCTTGAACATAACCTAAACTAGTAAATATGAATCCTCATATCTAGACAAATCCAACGATAATAATTATAATTAATTTTAAACTGCTCTGAAAATCAGGCCTAAAACGGGCTCACAGGACCTATTATTAGACTTGGAAACAAACTATGCCATGGAGTTCCCAACATCACTAGGTACTCATTCTCAAAAGATTAACACAATCCTAGTATGGTAAGGGCCCTAAAATGGATGGAGAAGGAAAGGAGTAAAACGTAAAACTTAACAAAACATTACAATAATTAAGTAATGGAGAAATACACAATAAATTATGAATACAAAGACAATTATGAATATCAATCATCTCAAGGCACAATTTACCAACCAATACTAACTGAAAATAAAGGAAAAGTGAAAAGATTGATCAAGAGCATCTATGGTGGAGGATCACTATTTTAGGGTGACTTTAAGAAAAGGAAAACTCACCACGTCGAGGAGGGATACGAATTTCGTAATGAAACTAACTTTCCTACACTTCAATATAAATTCCAAGGAATTTGAGATGCTTAGAGAGGTTTTAGTGAGAGATATAGGGAGAGAAAGTGATGGAAAATTCAAGGATCAAGAATTATATACTTGAAGAATTAGCCTTTGTGATCTCGATGCACAGTGCCACAACCGTGAGGCTGAGATTTTATTGATCATCAAGATCATGATGGTCATCTTATGATCTTGGAGGTTGATAAGGTTAAAGGGTCACAATTGCATGAAGGTCTCCACGATCGAGGAGAATAAGAAGACATCCCCTTTGCGATTACCTAGCACCCTTCATGATCATAAAAAGTAAAATTATTCTATACTAGGTGTTGTTTTGGCAGCAAAACTTAGACAATTCAAATGGCTCCGAACACCACTTCGGATGTGTCCGTAGTCCAAATTATGCAATGGATATATGCACAAACACCTGAAATGACATTCTAGACTCAATGACACAGTGAAATACGGATCCGGGGTTTTTTTGGAGAAATGTTGAACAAGTCAAGACTTAGGCCTAAAATGTCTAAAACCTACCAAATACCTCAATATAACACTAGATGCCTCAAAAAGAGAAACAACACTCTTTCAAACCCAAAGTCGGCTTTCCGAGAAATCCAACTACTCCAATCATTAAATGTTGACCAAAATTGACCATTCAACCGCCGACTAAATATTATCTCACAAAATAAGATAAACTTACACTAATAGCTCGTCGACTCAAACGAAGGGTCCACCTAGGCTAAATCCATGCTCTGAAGCTAATGGGACTATTAGAATTCAATTTCGAGCTCATCTTGAATAAATGTTGATAAAGTCAACGAGTGCCTAAGTACAAGCTCTAAACTAGGGAAACTGAGATAAATCTCAACTGAACCACTAGGGAGCCGAACTACTAGTCCCATCAAGTTATAAATAACCTGGGAAAGCTACCGAAGCACTCTAAAATACAATATATCAGGTAAATCACAGAAATGACCATAAGGATCAATGTAGTCAAAATTTAGATCCAAGGGTAGTTTTGGGGAAAAGTTTACCAAGTCAACAGTTCGGTTTAAAATGCCTAAAACCCACCAAATAGCTCTAAATCACATTGTATGCCTCGATAAGCAAACCAATACTTTTCCTAATTAAAAGTTGTCATTTCGTAGCTGATGGCATAGTAGGATTTCAAATTTGATGCATCGATCAACGAATGCTGGCGATAGTTGAAGAGTTTCAACTTTGAGAGTGTATTTGAGAGGTTGGCTTTGGAGGCTGGTTTTCCTATATGAAGATTCAAATGGCTAAAACTGGAATAAATGGGACTTTCTAATTAATAATGATGACAAAAATTGGCTTCTCACTTGTTTTAGACTCCACTATATACTGAGCACCGGGTACTACCTTTTTTACTTATTTTAGACCAGGTATACCGACCTGGAACTGGGTAATTTCATTTACTACTTATGTTGGCACTTGAGTATGACCTTGCACAGTAGTAAGTATAGCCACTGGCACTTGAATCTGACTACCCTCAGTAGTGAGTACAACCTTTTTACACTTATCACGCTTGTTGACTAGGGGCCATGTTTCCCTTATGGCACTGAGACTTGAGGAACTGAGTTTCTAAGATTACAGTGTGTTGATACTTCTATATTAAGTCATTAGATACCAGGATGAAAGCCTCCCCGGGGCTTCATGATTGATATATGGGCTTACTATGACTCTAGAGATCGGTACGAGGTTGGCATACCTTCATGGAACCTACCTCTGGAATGAGTGCTGCTGGAGTAAGGGTACAGTCAGAGTAGGAATATAGGGGTTAAGCCCTTCCACGAGTCCTACCTGTTGGGCCTATGAGTACTAGAGGAGGATCGTACATAAAAACTGAGAATTATCATGTCTGTGTTTATTTTACTACACTTGTTTTCTGTATAAACTCTCCAGTGGTATGTGGATGTTGTGCGGGGGAGCATGGCTTGGGTAAACTCTTTCACTCCTATGGGGGCTTGGAAGGGCTTAATCTACTTTTACTATCTTCTATACTAGTAGCAGTAGCTTTAGACTTTATTCCTGATCATTTACCTTGTGGGACTATTTTTGCGTGTTTCTACTTTTTATACCTTTTCCTCCCTTACCTTGAGGTTACTGGTACACTACTTGAGTTATCCTTTTTCCTCTTTTTTCTATCTATCTTATTTGATTTTACCATTACTATTTTTGTATTACTGTGCGGATCCTGGGTACGCCCTTCTATCCTTACCTATGATCCTCCCAGCTGTTTTAGCTAGTTGTATCAGTACACTATCTATTTTCTTGTTTCTACTTGAGTAGTTAGCTTCATGTGTTGTGCTATACTTGCTTCCGTGACCTGTTTTCTTCTATTCTTGTTATTTATGGCTTTTGTATCTATTATGTTCCTAGTGTAAGCCTAATGAGCCTACCTGTCGTCCAGCGAATAGTGCACTGCAGCTTATGGATATCAGCTCAACTGATAGCAGACAACCCCGAACAAATCCAGAACTTGTGAAATAAGAATCCTTAAGTCAAGATAGATTCAACGATACTAATTATACTTAATTTTGGAGTGGGTTAAATATTAGGCCTAAAAAGAGCCTGCAAGACCTGCTAACCAAACCCCAAAACCAACTGCACCACGGATTTTCCAGCGTCACCAGGAACACGTTCTCAAAATATGAGCACAATTTGAGTGTAGAAAAGGACCCAAATTGGATGTTTAAGGAGAGGAATAAAACATAAAACTTTATAATAGTTCAGACGGAGAAATACACACCAGAATACGAATGCAAAGCCAGTTATGAAGAACAATCAGGTCAAGGCACAATTTATCATACCAATACCAGTTGAAAATAAAGGAAAAGTGCCAAGCTTGATTAAGATCATATATAGTGGAGACTCACCATTTTAGGGAAAATTCAAGAAAGCGAAAACTCACCACGTTGAGGAGAGACACGAATTCCACAATAAACTCACTCCCCTATAATTCCACTATAATTTCCCAGAAATTGGAAATTCTTAGAGTAGAGAGGGTTTAGTGAGAGAAATGGGGAGAGAAAGTGATGGAAAATTTGAGTATCAAGAATTATATAATGCCGAGAATTAGCCTTCTCGATTGCGATGCACAGTGTCATGATTGTGAGGTTCAAATTTACTAGTCATTTCAATCACGATGGTTAGCTTGCAATCGCAAAGAGTGATAAGATAAGAGGGTCGTGACTGTATGAAGGGCTTTACAATCACGGAGAAGAAAAACATAGACCCTTAGCAATTGCATGGAACCTTTCGCGATTGCGAAGAGTAAATTTGTCCTACACCAAGTGTTGTTTTGATAGAAAAACTTCGCTAATTCAAATGGCACCGAACACCACTCAGAATGTTTTCGAGGTCCAAATTATACAAACGAGATATGTACACACACCTGGAATGACATTTTGGACTCACAGCGCAGTTGAAATCCAAATTCAAGGTCGTTTTGGAGAAATTTTGACCAAGTCAAATGATATGGCCCTCGATCCGGGAGGATCTCGATTCGTATCGTAGACCAAAATACAAAATGGCAAAATTCCGAAATACTAAAATTAAAGATAGATTGAGAAATTGGAGATGAGAAGTGAAGAATAAGAATAGCTAATCCGAAATATCGAATCAACT
>JBDJHY010089778.1:0-23795 GCA_039654485.1 Withania somnifera
TGTTTTACTAATCTCCATTGTATTTCAGAGACATATTGATACTATATTTATTTCAGTTTTATCATTCTGTACTTAGTGCTTCATTTGATACTGATACAGGATTTTGGGTTGTTTCTTTCTTAATTAATTCCCATAAATTATTAGTGTATGTTGAATTTTGATATTTTTCCTCATTTAATGTAGTAGTCCTCCACTTCGGCTTTGAACTATGGGGTTCGGTTCTCCTACTAGAGGTATAGTAGGTGCCATCATGATTCGCGAAATCAGTTCCTGACATAACACCACTCCATGAGTCACTCCACAACTCATGGAGTGTCATTTAATGATTCGAGTACCATGTTTTGGGATGGGCTTTGCTCACTAGAAATTTGGCATCCCCCTTATGAGTTGGCTTAACTAATCGTAAGGTGTAGTATCTTTTGGGATTATACTTTTCTATAACAGGAGCTTGTACTTATATGACCAAGTCTTTGGGTATAGATCAAACTATTTTCATACTTTTGTTTTTATTTATTAATGATTTAGATTTCATAACTCAAGTTAATTCTTAATTACTTTATTTTATAAAATTTATTAAAAATTGAATTAGTTAAGAATTGGTTTACCTCTCGAAGGATTTAGGATAGGTTACATCATGATCATTGCATTTGAATCATGACAACTTGGTATTAGAGCATAGTTTATTTCATGAATAAAAGTTGTGTCTAGTATAATATAGAGCATAAGAACGGAAAAATATGTTACTTATCATAGAGAGACTATGGGACATTGGGAATCTATTTTTTCTATTATTATACATACTTGATTCTGTTGGTTAGTAAGTTTATTCATTTCTTTCTTTGTAAATGGTGAGAATACATGCTATTAGTTCTAGATATTGAGAGTTATATCATCACCTACACATGATGTTGGAACCGCGACTGCAATAGGGGTAGGGTCAAGGAGGGGTAAAGGTTGGTGTACAAAATTGGCTACATCTAGAGCATAGCTAGTTTCTTGTGTCCCACTCATAGTAGAATCTCTCGAGATTGATTATGACTAGGATAATGAGAAAGTTCATGAAGAGGAGGTGTCCCAGCAAGGCACCACCTAGTTATGTAGCTACTCTGGCACTTAAGGACATTGTTGTTTTTGTAATAGGCCTTTTTATGGGTATTACTTATGTTGGTGTGTTCTTAGCATACTAGGTGTGTCACTAGGATAGGGAAACATACTCCTAAATAACATATATTTCTATGTTTTTATGGTCCATTAAGTCATAATACTAGCTCTTAAAATTGGAGGTATGCCCCTTGGTGAGCCTTGCATCATCCCTAGTTACTTATCCTATTATGACTACCAAGGAGAAGAAAAGTTTTCAGCTCTTTATAAAGATGCATAAACCCTAGTTAAAGGGTGGATAGAGAGAGGATGCTTGTGAGTTCCTTATTATTTTCCATAGAAGGTTGCACAATATTAAAATTAATAAAGTGTTATGGAGTTTATTATACTGCCTTTTAGATACTTGAACTAACCAAGCACTGATGAAGATCTTATATTATTACTAGACACTCGAGAGATTCTCCATTTACTTAGACTTAGTTTTCAGAGGTTTTCTTAGAATAATATTTTTTCATAAAATACAGGAAGAGGGGTGGGGAAATAATATGAGTATTCAACCTAGGATGACATCTCTGTGAGTCTAAGAACGATATTACTTTGATTATATTTCCTAATGAATATGAGAGGATTTGCAGATCTATAAGGGGGGTGATTTATCCGAATTATATGACATCTTATTAGAAAGAAACAACTAGGGCCTATTTGTAAATAGGAGCCAGCGTGGATATGATGTTTAATATATAATACATGCGAAGTTTTTTGATTTGAAGGGTAATAGTTGTCTTAATTTTGGTACTTATGATGACACCTTATGTGAAGGTCAAAAATTATTGGGAGGAGCTTCTGTCCTTATTATATTTGACTTGTGCATATTGTTATTCAAGAATCTATTTGGTCTTATATTTTATTCTTATAGTTGATGTTATAGTTCCTAGGGCTACTCTTAGAACTTTGCAAAATATGGTGGCTATTCAGGATATTCAGTCCATTTTAAGTAGATAGTGGTTCCTAGATATTATTATAAGTGCAGTGACCTAGAGACTATCAGGAGTGTTTACCCCAATACATAGTGCTAGAGGTTAGGATTAGAGTTTTCAAACTCTTTATAGGGTAGTGGAACATAATCTATGAGTCATTATGGCTAACATATAGGTAAGTGTTTCACACCAACAAGTCAAGGTGGTGGTCAAAGAGTGACCTAGATGAGGGTAATAATACACACTACTATGCATCCCAGGTAACAAAAGTAGGGCCTCTGATGAGGTTATTGTTGGTGTTATTCTAGTATACCATTGACTAGCTATGATTTTATTTGATCTAACTTCTACTTTCTTTTATTTATTTTCATAATTACAGGGGGTCTTGATATGATGTGTGATTTTCCTTCTGTTCCTATGCATGTTTCTACTTTAGCGAGTGATTTCTTTGTATTAAAGAGGTTTATTCATCCTTCATTATAACCCTATTGAGGTATGACACTTGTGTAGATTTGATCATTTTTCATATGATAGTTTTTATGTTATTTTTGAAATTAATTGGCATTCCCAATCATGTAATTCTTCGCTATGATGAAAAAAAATTACTTATGCATGTTAGATATCCCTTGGTTGGAGTGGAGGGGTACTTAGTTTGTTTATATAAAATAGGTGATAGAATTCTTGAAGTCTCAATATCAGTTGAGAATGGTTTTCTATGGTATTTGAAGTATGTTTGTAATACTTGTACTAATACTCCCCCTCTAGATAAATAATGGTTGTTATAAAGTTTTTGAAGATATTTTGAAATTAACCTCCTCTTTTTCTTTTATGTTTTGTTTTATAAAGTCTATTAATGTCTCATATTCCTCCCAGAAAGCTAAAAATCTAAATGGTTTAGTTATGTGATAAATAATGGTACATGTTCTAGACGGATGCTCCAATTCTATCTTAGAAAATCAATCATGTGGCATAGGATTAACTACTTTTCTAATCAATTTGTTAAATATAAAATTTGAATCATCCTTTCTATTCCATTATGTGAAAGGTATACCTATGAAATTAACCTCATCCACCATATATGAATTAATAAAATAGGAAAAATTTGCACACTCTTGAATTGATATAGGATTTTCTGCAATCTTTTCATCATTATTTTAAATGACATAAATCTCCTCCTACCAACCATCATACACTTTTTAAAATTGTTATTTGATCTATGTTGTCCTAAAGTGCTAATTTTTTCTTTGCATATCACTTGGCATATACCATAGTAGTAATTATAAACTTTTATTGCTCTTGTAAATATAGATTATTTGTAATTTGTTGTCCTAAGTCATTAATAATCTCTACCAATGTGTTGTGATCCACAAAGAAAGAAAAATTTCACATTATAATTGACTTTTCCACTTCTCATCCATAATATTTTTTGTACTTTTATACACATGGAGAATATTGAAATGGTTCAATTAATGTTTTATTAAAAAATTATGGTTTACTTGTAACATTTATAATATGCAGAACACCTACTGTGGATTCATTGATCTAGTATTTCAAATCATAGCCTCCATCACCATTTAGAATTATTATTAGTAGCAACTCCCTTTGGCATAACCTTGTTTGGTTATTGAGATTCTCCACTACCTTTTTTTCTGCTCTTTCTACTACTCATTTACACTATTGTTTGAGATAAGACTTCTTGTTTTTTAATCTTCTCTCAATTTTATGAATATCCTCTTCATCATCATCATCCTTTGATATTTTATTCTTATCAACCTAATTTCTTGAAGTATTCTCTAATCTTTTAATATTGTGAGACACAAGATCATGCAATGTAGTCATAGTTATCCCATTCTTTATTTCCACTAATTGGTTATCTTCACTTCCAACTCTAACCTTTTGGATTTAATATATGCCATCTTTAATTCTGAGTTTGTGCATCGATAGTATTCTAGAGATGGATATGTTGCAATTACCACTACCTGTTGATTCTCCTTCAGAGCATTAACTCTCTATATTTCACTCTTTTTTATTAGAGGTATCTACTAGTAGTTCATGTCTTCCTTTCTATCTTTCTTACTAAAACTCGTATGCTCGAATTGAACTTCTCATTTTCCAATTGGCTCTATTGATAGTAGGAAAGTTGCAAAAATAATAGTTGTACACCACTTCACATATATTTTTCCTTATATGACTCTTGTTAAGTCGAAGTATCTTTGTTTTCATCTACATGTTTTCCTTGAATGTCCTCTTTAAGATCTATTGCAAATGAAATTCTTGATTCTACTAATTTATTCTCTCCTTCAGCATCTACCATATCGTTCCATTTAGATAAACTTTTTGCATCTTTAAAATTTGTTGTTTCAATAAATCTTTTCTTCAACTGGTCTTTCCTTCATAATATGAGTTTCCTTCATATTTGTAACTTCATCTCCAATTAGTACACCAAAAGCATTATTGATATGGATGTCACTTACAACATTAACTGCATTGTTGACAACTTTATTAACAAAGTTGTCTGGACTCTTACAATAATGAATAATCTTTTATCCTTTGTGGGAGTTTGTTGCTCCAAATCCCATGCCACATTTACACTAGCTAGAATTCTAAAAGGATACTCAACTTACTTTTCTTCAGTTAAGCTTTCTATTGTTCTTATTCCTTTACATAGTCTTCTATCACCTTTTTTGTTTAAGGTATAGAATTAATCTATTTCTCCATGACCTTTAGATTTTATTTGTACAGTATTTTAGAAAAATATCATGTTGTATTTTGATATTTTTTTAGCATCGAAACTCTTCTCTCTTGAAAACTCCTCTCTCAAGCATCGAAACTCTCAAATATCACTTTTTTCTGAGTCAAACGGGTAAACAAAGTGGCTATGGAAGAGAATCCCTGAAAAAATACAGAATAATACCTATATAGACAAAAAAAAAACTACATATATCTTATGGGGAGGAGGTCTATTCCAACTTCTGATGGATTCAATCTTTTGGGAATCTAACTGAATACCCTCGCTAGAAATGATATGACAAAGGAAGGAGACTAACTTATGTAAAAATGCACACCTGGAAAACTTAACATAAAGCTGACACTCTCTAAGGTTTTAAAGAACAACTCAAAGATTTTCTTCATGCTCCTCCTCACTTCTAGAATAAACCATATTGTCTTCAATGAAGACAATCACAAATAAGTCTAAGTAGGCCTTGAAAACCTTGTTCATAAGGTCCATGAGAGCTTCAGGAGAATTAGTCAAACCGAAAGACATGAAAATGAACCCCAAAGTAGTCTTAATGAGCAGTAAAGTTCCGAGTTAGATTAGTTATTGTTGTTCATTTGGGATTTTTATATGCAGGAAGGAAGATCTTCATATTCCTTTGTTACCATTCAAGATATACCAATCTAAATTGATGCAGATTTTCATACTCCTCTATTGTTATTTAAGATCTACCAATAAAAATTGATGTCAATATCTCTTTTAACTATAATCCAACATGTATCTTCATAGAAATAGGATTAACCCCACATCAACTAATAACTATAATTAGTAATCTAGCATGACCATGCATCCATTCATACCCACAATTACGTAGCCCAAGCAGAAGGAAATTAGACACTCATAGAATATAGAAAAGAGGTAAATATTATACCATGATTTTTACCTTGAATTCTTAGTAGAGACATCGTGTAGGTTTCACCAATGAAAGTACAAAGTTTAAAGAATCAAAACGAGTAGATGTCTAAAAACCCCCAGCTTGTTCTTGTGAACAACAATGTTCAAAAACTTCAAAGGTATGTAACAACTGATATCCCAAAAATAAGAGTTTCATCCCTTCATATGTTACCTAAATAGGGGAAAACATTATTTCAAAATATTCCTCGAAAGTCATAAATATGCTTGGTAAGTTGCATCTTGGACCCAATCTGTGGCTCATGGATTTTACATCCTCGTTGTTAACTCGGTCTGTGAATCGAAAAACTAAAATTCATCAAAGAGTAAGCACACTTGGACTTGTAACTTTTTCAATGCATGATTTGATCGTGAACATGGTATGCAACTCACAGAGTAGAGATATTATTTACTATTATTTAATTTATCCATCTAGTGGCATAGTCCTAACTTAATTTTTAGTATTCAGCTTGATAGTAGCTACATATATAGATAGTGTCAGACTTAGACATTTTTCATATTTATTCATATTTTCTATTTTTTAATGTGAGTTCTATCATTACTTTTATTCTTTCTATTATGTGATATTTCATCCGCTGAAACAGAGTGCTAGAGCCATGCATGGGCTAAAATGGCACATCTAATGTTACTGAGGTGAATTAGTAGCTAAGAATGTTTGTCCCACCTAAGGAGTGACTCTGGGGAGTGATAATTCCTTCCTAGGGGGTAAATCTAAGGCGTGACAGTTTGAACTTAGTCATCTTTTGATTATCAAGGAAAAAAGTTATGACACATTCCTCAGCTCTGAAATGTCAAATTTAAGCTTGTAATGGTATTTGTATACTTCCTTTAGTGACTAGACTAATTTTGAGGTTTTGATTGGTCTTATGCTTTCCTTAGTTCATATTAGCTCTGTTGAATTTAATCAACATTTATTTCAAATGACCTCTGATGGTCATTTTGTTGATTCTGTTAGGCTAGAATGGTGTTTCCAAGCTAGTAGAATATTTTGTTTGCAAAAATTAAAGTCCGAATGCATTTTATAGACTTGATGGAAGATTGAAAAAATTCCAAAGTTGATGTCATGATACAGTCCGCCCTAGCATCCTTTGATACACCAAGTCGGGATTTCCCCATCGGCCCTTGGCTTTTCTATGTTATAGGTCACTCTAGCGGCCCCTTGTGCGCACTAGCGCCACATTAGTAGCAAAATAGCCAACACAATCAACCATCTGATTGTTTTAAAAAAAGGGAAGCTTCTCTCATTTTTAGAATGTTCATTCACTTTAAAACCTCGATTAAAGTCATTTTAGAGATATTTTTGAGATCATATTTGATACCACTTGTTCTTGGAAGCGTATTGAATTTTCCAGGGTTTCTTTTTCATTATTTATTCAGGTAATTACTTTGAACTTCTACAATAATTCCTTAAATGTAATTTTTTGCACTTCTCAAGTGTACGAGCTACCTTGTTTCTTGACCATTTTATCAAAATTTTGAACTTCAACTTCCCCGACCCATGACCTACGCCTGGTAATTTTATTTTGAATTTTGAGTTGTGGTTCCTATGGGACAATTTTAATTTTAATATTTAGCCAGATCTCGTATAGAAATATGGTTCTTGTTCTTCTCATTTTAATGTATATGTTATGAATTTGATAATTTAGATATTGTTGAGGCTTCATCACATAGTTTGGGCTTCTTACTTCTATTCTAGCTATCGTCGTCAACGACCAAGTAGGCCATGACTTACTTATCACTAAATTGGGCCTATTAAAGGAAAATGTCTTGTAAATATCTAATTTTCAAGAGGTTTTCCTTCGTTTGATCACCTTTTTATAGTAATACTTACTTTATTTACCCGTCAATAGCTTGTAGTGAGTATATCGCTAATTATGAGATATTCCAACTCACTTGAATGTTGTAAATTGATTCTTAGACCCTTGAGCTTACTCAGTTAGTTTTACACACATTGATTATACCTCGTATGATTTCCCTTCTTTTTTTTTTCTAGTGGCCTTTCTCCTGTCTGATGCTATGAGATGATTGTTGGGAACCTATATATGTATTGTGAGAATGAATTTGATCCTATGGTGACGAGAACTAATAAAATGAACCTGGATGAAGACAATACTTAAAAATGTAGCAAGGATTAACAAACTCAAACTTTTCTCAAATTTAACCTACAAAGAGTCTTTAATATGTACATATACTTTCCACGACAAACAGAGGTCATATGGAGCTAGTTTCTCATTTAATTAGACATATAACAACATAATAATGTGATTTTATATTACACTTACCTTTTCATGACTGCTGGGAAGTATGGAGTTATTTAATATATAAACAAGCCTTATTTTATAAAAATCACCTAATTAATGGTATTACTCTAGTGATAACACATTGGCCCAAAAGATATATTATATAAGAGAAAAGTCAGGATTTTGATACTAAAAGGATATTGACACAGTTACGATGATTATGCATGTGGGAACTATTCCCTCCATATGCCCTGCCATCCTAGGTCTCAACGTGAATCCTAGAGGGGTATACTGGGTAGTAGTGGTATATGGAGATGTCTCAAATAGGTCCTTCCTGCTGTGGGTTTATCCCATGAAGGGTACATAGAGTTACTTGATGTCCGATTCTTTCTTTAATTTGTAATTGATTTACACCAATTATTCTATTTTTTATGGAAAACATAGGAATTCGGGTTGGTATCCAAGGGTCATAAGCTTTATTTTGTAGCACCGCCTTGCATTGCATTTACTTGGCACTTGTTTGTATCTGTGAACTACCGGGACAACAGTTGGTTTCCTAGATTATTAGATGTACCTATTAGTCTTATGGGGGGTTGATTAGGTTTTTGTGTTTTTCCTTTTATTATGTGTACCATTTGGTATTATAGGGGTTTATATGAGTTCTATTGGGTTTATCTGTTCTACAATATTTTTACTTACTTTATTTAGTCTTTAGATTTACTTTAAGTGGTTTTCACGTTGCAGATCCAAGTATGTATTCCATTACCGATGGACTTACTTGTACATTATATTATATTCTAACTTACATTAATTAGCTAGTCTTTCATATTTTTTTCTTGTTGTGGATGGTTGTATGTTTTTCCTTTATACTTATATGTTTCCTAGCATGTTCTCCTTATATGCTCGCACTTTACTTTATGTATATCTTATTTATGCACAGTTGGCCTATGATGTCTGATGGGTACCTCTTGTTTTGTACTCATACAGCAGTTTTGTATCCTTTTATTGGAGCATATCCCAGTATGATTTATTAGCAAGGATGTAGTTGTGCCACCTATAATTTGGAGCCTCAGGAATTAGGGTGAGCTTCTAACATTTGGGCTGACCATTTTCTCCGCAACAGCTATATTGTCCCTTTTTCGGGATATACTCATATCCTATATATTTGGCTTCGAATGTTGACTATTCTAGATATTATGTATTCTAGCAACTTTTGTAGCCATTAATACAAGGTCATGGTTTTATTATGCATATAGATTTTGTCTTCCTCCTTCTTTTCCTCAGTTTCTTTTGTTGTTGTTTTTATCTTTGTGGGTTTCATCTCATTGCCTGCCGCTCCAGGCTGTGAGATAGGCTTTCATACATGTGGAATTTTATAGGCAATATCATAGACCGATACTCAATTCATAATAGAGTAGTATCTGAGCTTAGGTTCATCGGTCTCCTTGATGTAGAAACAAGTATATAGTAGAGCCTCAATGATCAGTATGTAGATGTTTGTATCCTATCTTCAGGAGGCTATAGGGTGCTCTTAGAAAAATATCCCTTTGTGACTCATCTCATGCATAGAATTCCTATTGGTTTCTCAAAGACTTACTATGTTTCACTCTTTAGTAAATGTTTCTCATGCACGCCACAAAAGATAAAGATGACACTCGTTTATAACCACAGAGGGCTCGAGCTAGGAGTCGAGGTAGAGCTGAACCCCATGGATGAGGTTAGGGAGAGCTGCTAAGCCAAAACCTTCACCTATAGTTCCACCTCCTCCATAATATCCTAAGCCACCACCGCGTACAGCTATAAGGGATGTTTTCCTATATATGTTATCTATGTATGGCGGAGTGCCTAGAAATGGGACCCATACATCTACACAACAAGCGATATTCAATACCCAAACTCCCCTAGTTTATATAGTATGAGTTGCGGTAGATATTCCAATTTTGTAGTATGTTCCAAATTTACAACCATTTAAAGTTCAGTCGGCACCAACGAGCACTTAGCCAATGGTGGCCTGGCCAGTGATGATGTCAAAGAAGAGGAAGATATTTGGCCACTTTCTTTATTTATCGTCTCCAGGTTTCTCAAGGATTGTGAGGTAGGACCCCATAAGTTAATACATGAGTGTGAGGAGAGGTTCAAAAACCTTAGCTTGAGATATTCCCATAGAGTTGATTTTGTGGTTTATCAGTTGGAGGGACCAGTTAAATAGTGGTCTAGGATATATACAAACTATAGACTAGCAAAATCTCCATAGTTGACTTGCGAGAAGTTCACTAAGGACTTTATAGAAAAATATATTCTGAGTATCATGCGAGAAAGGCTTAAAAATTAATTTTCTCGCTTACCCAAGGACCTATATTCATTACTGAATATGAGGCTCAATTTACTTTGTTGGCTAGACATAGGGATGCATTGATGCTTACCGAGGAGGAGGAGGTCCACCACTTTACACATAGGTTGAAATTTGTTCTTTGCATAAGTGTGGAGTGGATGATTGCCGATAAGTGTCTATTCTTGGCTATTATTGATCATTCCCGCACTATGGAGGGGCACTATTGCATGTCCAATGTTGAAAAAACAAGAGACAGTTCCATCATAGCAATTTTAGTGTTACTTGGACAGCAGGTAGGGAATATGATAGTCAGAAATCCTAGCAGCAGAAGTTTCAGCAACGTCAGTGTAGCCAACCTATTCAGGTCTGACTTCAGTTAGTTGATAAAGGCAAATAAATTAGGGTAACCATCCTTCTAAGAGCTTATCTGCAGATTATTAGGGTCACATTAGCTAGGGTAGTTCTTCTAGTGGTTCAGTGCAAGGAAGGACCCCTAGGGGTGTTAGGAGTGGAGAGTTTTGGTATTTTGCTAGAAATATTTCTTGGCATAAGGGCTAGCAGAACAGAAAATAAAGAAACTTTAGACAGTTCCACTATCTTCTAGAGGTGGACATCCAACAGCTGGAAGATCTTATGGTGGGGGATAGCAGGGTAAAGTAGGGGGCCTAAGAGGTGATCAATAACATAACGGTCTTCATCAATTATATTCTATAACCGATAGGGTTGCGATGGTGGTCTCAAATATTGTGGTTATCGGTAGGTTATTTTTGTGTGTTCAGCTTTCTTTGAAATTATTTCATCCTTGTTATACTCTTTCATTTATGTCTGTATATTTAAATCTTATTTGGGTTTGACTAGTGGGTTGTTTCCTATTCCGTTGAGTGTGGCTACTCTCATAAGTGAGTCTTTAGTGTTGATTGTGTTTACAAGCCTGTATTGTTACCGCACAATAATATGACACAATACTGACTTGGTTATTTAAGATATGACTAATTTTGATATGATACTGGGCATGAATTGGTTGTCCCTTCATCATCCAGTTATTGATTGCAATTCCAAGTCTGTTACCTTATCCGTGCTCAGCATACCCCTAGTAGTGTGGAAGATTCCTATTAGTTGCTCTCTGGTGTGGATTATTTCTCATATTCAGGACTGTAGGCCCACAGTTAGGGATTTTCTTATTTAACTATCCCATGATCGTGATATATGAGAGTTGATCCTAATTCCTATAATTTGTGCTTACTATATGGGATTTTGTTGATGTTTTTCCTCCTAATTTGCCTGGCCTCCCCCCCCCTCCCCAAGTGAAGTACTGACTTTTCTATTGATGTTGAGTTGTGCACTAGGCTCATTTTTATTACCCCGTATTATATGGCTCATTCAGAGCTATGGGATCTCAGTTTTCAACTATATTAAATTTTTCTATAGGATTCATCTATCCTATTATAGATCTATGGGGGTTCTTTATACCATTCTTAAAGAAGAAAGACGTGAATTTGTATACAAGTATTATAATAAATAGTTGAACACGGTTACAATTAACAATAAGTATCCTATACCATGAATTAATGATTTATTTTATTAGCTTCAGAGTGCCTCTATGTCTTCAAAGATTAATTTATTGTCGGGGTATCATCTTTTGAGAACCAGGCCATTTGATATCCCAAAAACAACATTCAGGACGCGTTATAGGCACTATGAGATTCTAGTTATGTCTTTTAGGCTGATGAATGCCTCAACAGCTTTCATGGATGTTATGACTCTAGTATTTAGGCCATACTTAGATTCTTTAATGATTGTGTTCATTGAATACATTTTGGTATACTTAGACATTGAGAACTTAGTGGCTTTATGCTATGTTCTCAAAGTGAGAGTTTTGGCTAGAGTATGTGGCATTTTTGGGGAATGTGGCTTCCATATAGGGCACTAGTGTGGATTCGACAAATCTTATGGCGGTACGTGATTAGCCTCAAAATACTACTCTGAGAGGTCTACACATTTGTTGGGTTATTCAGATATTACAAAGGTATATACAATGATTCTCTACCATAGAAGCTCCTTTGACCAGGTTGATGCATAAGGACGTTCCCTTCTAATGGTTTTTAGAGTGTGAGTATAGTTTTTTAGGCTCAAGGAGTTTCTCACTAAAGAACTAGTTTTGACACTAGTAATAAAAGGATCAGTCGTATACAGTTTCTTATAATACATTTGGTATTAGTTTGGGATATGATCTGATGCAGTAGGGTAGGATTATTTCCTATGCTTCTCAAACGCTGAAGGTTTACGAGTGTAACTACCCCACTCATGACTTGGATTTGGCCATGATATTTTTGTCCTTAAGATCTAGATGCATTATTTATATAGAGTTCATTTTGAGATCTACACCGACCATCACAACTTATAGTTACATTTTTAGTCATAAAGAGATCAACTTGAAGAAGATACGATAGATTGATCTTTATAAAGACTATCATATTAGTGTTATGTACCATCATGGAAAGGATAATGTGGTTTCATATGTCTTGAGCTTGAAGGCAGTCAGTATGGGTAGTTTAGCTTCCTTGTATATGGCAGAGAGACTAATAGACTAACAGGCAGTTAGTATGGGTAGCTTCCTTGTCTATGTCTTGAGCTAGAAGGCAGTCAGTATAGGTAGTTTGGCCTTGGATAGTTAGTCCTAGGCTAACAGGTTGGTGAAATTGTATATTTTATACCCCAGCAAAGTTCTAAATTATGTTGAGCCTTGGTCTATATTTTCTTGATTAGATTTTGCTGCGATTTTTTTAGGATAACCACTTGGTTAAGCTGCGGGGAAAGTCCTTGAGGGGTGAGTAAAGTGGTGCTACCTTAGATTTTGATAGTGTATTAAGGGTTGATAGTCGCGTTTGTGTTCCAAGGGATAATGATCTAATTTAGACTATTCTTCATGAGGCCTATTACTCCAGATATTCCATCCATCCAGGCATATTGAAGATGTATAAAAATTTAAGGCAACACTAATAATGGACTTATATGAGGAGGGATATGTATATTTTTTTGGGCGCTTGAAATGTCGGAATGTAAGGTTTGAGCATCACACAGTTAGAGGTGTGATGTAGAGAATTCTTATTCCTGAGTAGAAAAGGGAGTGTATTACTATGGACTTTAATTTTTAGATTTATAGGTACTTCCTGAAGTCATGATTGTATTTGGGTCATCATGGATCGATTGACTAAGTCAGCCCAATTTCTATCTGTAACTGACTCATGGAGTGCAAAGAGACTGGCTCGCCTTTATGTCTAGGAGCTTGGTGATTGCATGGGGTTTCCATTTCCATTGTATCAGACAAGGGTACTTAAATTCACATCCTAGTTGTAACACGTTAAGACTTGTACTAGAGGTTGTGTGGGCTAAAAAATTATGCATGTGAAATTTCATCAAAGTATGGAACTATCAGTTTGTGCAGACCGGTTGATGAACTGTGTTCTAGTTAAAAAGATAGTGGAGTAATCCCTTATACCATACAACAGTTACCTACCTCCCTTTCTTAATTCAATGGGAGATTTGACGGATTGTGGACCTTCTCGAAAGTCCATCACACAAGCCATGGTATTTACCTAAAATCCTTACTAAAGTGTTTAAGAAGTGTTTTACATGTTTCAAGTCTATAAAAGGCTCCTTGCACAAAGTTAAGTTCAAAGTCCTTCTACCATCCTAACTTTTGATGTCATTTTAATCATGGGTCAAATTTAAACAACTATATCTCCTAATATATAAGGATATTTCTGAGAATAACCTATAAAAATAGATTTTTTCGAGTCTAGTTTCAAACTCAACAAACTGTGTGTCATTTCGATTTCGGATTAAGAAATTATGATCATTTTAGTGATGCACTATCTACTATCCAATTTTGATGAACCATGGAAATGATTCGACAAACCTTTGACCAAGATGATAAACCATGGAATGCTATATCATTTTATTCTAGTGAGACCTTTTTCATCCCTTTTTAGGGGGAACTCTGATGGTATAGCTGACGTATTATCAACTTAGTTGATGGATTTTCAGCTCGTCTATCGAACAAGGCCGGGTGAATTTTTAACCTCGTCTTTTCGTAGACTTTTAGGACTTTTCCCACCTTTTAATTAATTTATACCATGTCATTTTGACTCTTATTTTTATAGGTATAAATTACCAAAACCAATTTTACTTCCCCCATTAGTACAACCCTCACAAAAAACAAACTCTTAAATGAATTAGTTTCCCTCAAGAGTCAAAAACTAGGGCTCTTATCAAAAGTTACACGAACAAGTTTCACCCTTAATTTCAAGCATCAATTCTCGAAGGATTCAAGTATGTTTGGCTTATGAACAGGGGTCTTCTTTCACCTTTATGCCCAATACCCCATGTTTTTCAATTTAGAATCTTATAGTAAAATTAGCTAAGGTTATCAAACACATTCCTAATATTGTGAATTTCCACCAACACATGTTTTATTGGTATTATAGAGTAATTTTACCTGGTTCCTTTCATTATTTTCTCATGACTTGCATCTTGTATTAATTTTATTCAAGACTTGATAATTATCATTCAAAGTTAAGGTTTTGGAATTTGTTTGAAGTTTAAATGTAATATATGGATTATGTTGAACAACTTTCTATTGTAATTGTTTCGAGATTTCTAAAAAGATACTTGAAATATATGAAAATAACCTATTTGGAAAAAATAGTCATAACTTTCTTGAACTATAAACAGTATGAGTTAGATGTTTTAAAATGAGATGAATGTTCATATTTTTGCCTAAATTCTAGGCCTAGTCATGATTCGAGAAAGACTTGAAAGTTTGACAGAAATTGAACAAGATGCTAAAACATGATATTTTGATCATATTTTCACTTAAATTGTTTTAACCTATCAATTCATGAGTTGTGGTAAGTTTTGGGACCAATATTAGCACTGATCAGATTAGGTTGAAAGTCCTGATCCCTAACTATGTTGCCAACCATAGATGACATGTTGCTTAAAAGGCATTACTATGAAATACTCGGCTTAGTTTGATCCACTAGGTTACTTGTTAGAAACTGAGCCTTTTGCGGGGTAAAGTACTCCCCTCAGCTGACAGTTTGTTGCATTCCATATTTTCTCACATGGTCTTATATGTCGGATATAGAACCTCGCACAGTTGTCAAAACTAGTATTTGAAATGGATGGTTCAAACTAAGTTTGTTTTTCCTTATTGAAACTAATAAGGTACAAAAGATTTTCGAGTATTTTCCTTACATTTTCAAAAGGCGATGTCCTATAATATAAAAAATGTTTGTTTAACTTTTGTATAATGAAATTTATAGTTTAGAGCCGAACTTTCCGTTTTCATAATTTAAAGAAACGTCGATTTTACTTTACTTATGATTTCATTAAATATGATAAAGTTTGAAGCTTTGCCTTAAATACTTGATTTTTTAAATGTATTACATGAAAGTATATGGTATGTAAACATGGTAATGGTCATTCATCTTGTTTTAGCATAGTAGAGAGTAGAAGCTTATAAATAAATGATATTGTTTAATAGGATTGCATTGTGATATTGAGAATCAGAGTCTGAATTATTCATGCATTGCATAGTTTTTTCCTTTATTATTGATTATAACTTGTTTGATTAACCTCCTGCATACTAAATTTTTTTATATATATTAATTGAATACTTTCTTGCACTAGATGTGTTTCACATATGTAGGTTCAGCGAACCATCAAGACGCTTCACTTTTACTTAGACACGTATTCTTAGAAGACTAGAAGAGAAGTTGGTGAGTTCCTATCTGTTCTGGGAACCAGAGCAGATAATTTTTCATTATTTTATTTTTATTAGAGAATGTTATATTAAAGTTTTTCATTTTTTCAATTTTTGTCTATCTAGACGCACTGTTCTAACATAATTCTTTTAGTGTGCAACCTGATAGTGTCTTTTAGTATTCTGGTTCTTAAAGGCTTTCATATAATTGATGTAGAAGTTATTGAATTGGAGTTTTCCTTTCCTATTCAGCACTTATTGTTGACATAAGAGATTTCCTACTAGTTTACATTTTTATCCATACTACTTCCGCCGATAGAGAATGGTTAGAGATGTGGCTACGTATTCCTTTTCACTTCCAAGGATTAACTCTATGTCATGAAAAACTTTTTATTAGAGATTTAGGTTCAATGGTCGTAAGATTTCTGAAAGACAACTTTAGGTAGACCTTTAGTCAAGGGAATGGACTACAACGTACTTATAACTTAGAGGCTATTGAGAATTTAGGAAAGTTTCCCTTTATTTAAGTCTTACTTCATGTTATGGATTTTAACTATGAGAAACTCTTTCTTGGCTTGTTATTTAAGTGTTTTGGGATCATGCTGCTTGAAAGAGCACCAGTTCACAGAGTAGCCAGCCATTAGGTCAGAAGCCAAGCTCGATCAGATCAGGCCCCTTTGTCTCTAATTGTTCTTATAATTTTATCCCAATCCAAATTCCGTTTTAGTGGTAAGTTATGTTAGTCTGAGGATGTAGTAGTAGTAGTAGTTTAGGAGACTTGTTTGGTGGTAAACACTAGATGTTTAGATAGGATTGCATAGAAAAAAGAAAATACAAATGAGACAATATGCCATTACCAATTGATGTGGAGATATTGAACACTTGCATGCTGAATTAAGGTTCATTTAAGAAAAAAATTCACTCATTCACAGCCTCAACTTGGTGTAAAAGAGATTATCTTAGGATTAAAGGTTGAGAGACACTTAAGAAAATAACATTGGACTTGTACGTAACTTTATGTTCCGGAAAGATTGCAATATTATATAAGATTATAATCCAAAGGTAGGTTACAGCATATCAACAACACATAAGTATGTCTATGGACCTTTCCATTTTGGGTAAGGACACGACAAAGAAGGGGTTTGTAGCATAGGAGAGGCACTCGGGGGAAGCCCTTCCATGGGTCCTTCCTTTTGGTACTTCAAGTGATGGGGGAGAAGTGTACACAGGAACTGAGCATTATTGTGACTGTAACTAAAACTGCTGCCATGTAGGCAATACCAAAAATTAAAGTGCTAGTGAGAAAATTGATTAGGCAGTGCGGGAAAATAGCTTCATACTGCTACTGCAGTCATGGATGCGTATGACATATAAGACCCAAAATTGACTATTATAACAATGATAGCTACTAAAATGGCCAGAAGACTAACTACACAACACTAAATAAGTAAAATTCCAAAGAAAAGATTCTTCCTAGGGGATACGATAGCATGTAGAGGCAGTAGACAATTAGGAGTTGACTGAAGAAGCAATTGTCAGGTTGGAAGATGATGAACTTGGTAATGATGATGAAATGAAGGGTGATGAGCCTGCTGATCCTGAAGCCCTAGGTGTGTTTTGTCCATAGACATTAATATTGTATAGATGTATAGTTTTGTTAGAATTCTACCTTTTTCAATCGGTGACACATCAATAACCCTTTTTTTGCAGTTTTCTCCTCCTAAAGCATTATTCTGTTTGGAGCTTTCTAATTGGGCATATTATGGGCAATTGGGTCTTTTCACCAAGAAGTCCAGCAACCCTTAAGATGCATTTTTAGGGACAAAATTAGGTATTTAATTATTATTCTTCTTCTTTGATAAAGAGAGGAGGCTATCACAATTGGAGGATGAACAATGGGTTATAGACGAGGTTCTAGAAGAGGAATGACATGAGGCAGGCACACTGGAAAAGATTTACACAACATTGCACTACAACAACATAGTACCATAGCAGAAATATGGACACTAAAAGGGTGGGATTACAAGTGGTATGGTCATCATTATTATTTATGGATTTACAAATAGTAGCATACATAAGCATTCTATGTAAGAGAAAGGAAATTTGTCTATCAGTCAAGCCATCAACATTCCATTCATAAATCTGATCTCCACTATTGCATGTTGTGGTTAAGTGATCCGAGAGCTAAAACTGTGAAGTTAGAAATGTAGAAGTCAAAGTGGGGCATAGTTGTTGATTAAGGTAGGTACTTAGATGTTATGTGATTATTTAGGGTAGTGGTATTGTATGTCATCATGCGTTTACAATGGAATAATAAGTTAGCATTGGTTTAATAGTAGTGTGAGTAGGAGATGAGGTTGATGGTTCGGGAGACGTATATTAATATATGGTTAAATTTAGTTAAGTTGTGTGTATTCTTGAATCTATTATTGTAGGTGGTTGATATTTGACTAAGTATTGTTGATTATTAGAGGGCTAGTGTCATCCTGACTATGATTTAGTAGTTGTAAGTATGACTAGTGATGGAAAGTTTTATGTTATATGTGTTTAGTATTGAATGATACACTTAAACTCTAGTTGATTATTCTAGTGTGAATCATTGTAGTATAAGAATGGATAGAGAATTGAATGTGTGATGCTAGTAAGCTAGATAAAGGTGTTTAGCTATCAGTGTTAGCTCTTACGGAAAAGAGGTAGTTAAGAAGCTATTTCATAAAGAAGTCCTAGAAAGAATCTAAGTAAAAATTGTTGTATTCCTAGAAGATGAACTTTTTCATTCAAGTGTATAGTGTGTACCTGACCTTTTATATTGGTTAGTTATAGATTCATTTAGAGAGAAAGTCCTCAGACTTGGAATTTTTGTCTTTGTCCTAAGGGTATAGATGGTAAGATGAAGAATGGTATGTGGTACCAGTGTAGATCTATGATTTGATGATGACCCATCTATTCCTTTCTATACTTTTTGTACTTCAGACAAAGTGAAAGTTCGTGTCATGCCCTTATCCATGCTTCTTATAAAGGTTTATGTTCATATTTAATTTTTAAGATGAGAAGAAATTATTTCAAAAAATTTACATCCCTTCTCATGATGTATAAATACAGTCAATGTATGATGCCAGTTATGGATTACAACATGAATCATAAATCCAATTTGTTTCATACTCCATCTATTCAATATGTATTGTGACTTCAGTTTGTAGACCCTAGCTAGAGTTTCTAGAGTGTAAAAGTGATGTACCCTTTCCAGTGTTTATGTGTAGTTTAGATTCCATGTATGAGTTTAAGAGTTAGAAGATATCTTATTTTATTTTAGTGATCCATTTATTAGGTAGTTATTAGTGAAAAAAGTTGTAGAAGCTAAGATGAAAGATGGTTTATGTTCAGCCAGTAGTAGCTATGGAGGTGCCTTTTTCACCTAAGATTTTAAGTGTTATTGTAGTGGTTGTGTAGCGTTATTGAGATAGTGATATTAATAATATACTTAGATGGTTGGATTTTAGCTTCAAGGAAGAAATAAAGTGAGTATATTAGTAGGCTTGAATATTGTGTTATTTAATTCACGAATGAATACAATATGTGTTTAGTGACTCTTTGATGTAAAGATTAAGGTTGATTGTTGGTAGCTATAAGAAGAACTAATGTTCTTATGGATATAGAATATCAAATCTTGTGTCTTATATTAGTATGGTCCTATTACATATAGTACCTTGTGCCACCGAATTAGGCTTGAATGAAGTAAGAGAATATGGCTAGACTTAGAAGATTGGAACTATTAATACTCTAGCGGAAATCATAGGTTAGGAAGACTAAGTGAAGTATTTGAGAAGAGGGACTGTATTTGAAGGGTTATTGATAATCATTAGTTGTATGTATCCCATTCCATACCTTTAATGTGCAAGTTAAATAACTTCATATCAAAATGAGGCTTACTTCTAAGCCCATGAATTCATGTGTTTTGAGCTCAGCTGAAATATCAAATACATTCAGAAGATGTTGGTAGTCCCATTAACCAAAGGTTCCTTATGAGATTATTCTTTTAGACTGTCTCAAGTGTCTTTTGTTTGCAACTCATTCTCTTTTTAAGCACTTCTTCATAGCTATATCAATTCTTTTATAAATGTATGATGCATTTGATAAGTGTATTTCTGGGCATACCAATAATGACATGTTCATATTAAATTTAGTTTAAGAAGTAGTTCTCAAAACCATGTAAGCTCCTCGAACTCATATGTCTTCTTTCTGTGACTCTTCATAGTTGTGAGAAAGCATTTATGAAGTACCCTTCTCTATCTTATTTTCCATGAGCCTCAAAATACGCATTCGAGTTAAAAGCACTAAGTTCAATCAGAGGTAGTAGCCTCTACATAAATCTTTTACCTTTCTCATTCATGAGCATGTAGCATGTAGCCATAACATTGCATGAGTCTCTATGTGAGTACTTGTACACTATGCGATGGGTTCATGGTAGTGAGAGTCATTTGTAACGATATGTATGTTTTTCCACTAAGTTAGCAGAAAAACCATGTTTTGTTGGTTGATATGAGCTCATGGGTAGGTTTCGAGTTAACCTGGAAGTTTCCTAGCCCATTTTCCGTGTTTTGTAGTGGAAATGTTCATTCAAGGAAAAATGATCACAACGAGAGATATTGTAACGCCTTCAAACTTTTACTAGAGGTTGTATGGGCTAAACGAAGTGTGTATATAAAATTTCATCAAATTATGGAACTGTCAGTTTGCACGGACTTGTTGACAGTCCATGGTTCAATTTAATGGGTTGCTAGAGTTGTTTGTTAATCCGAATAGTGTTGCCTACCTCCTTTCCTTAATTTAATGAAAGCTTAGAAGGACCATGGTCCTACTTGAAGGTCCATCACATGAGCCGTGGTAGTGACCTAAAATCCTTTTTATAGTGTGTAAGTAGTATTTTAAATGATTCAAGGTCATAAGATGACCCTAACACAAAGTTAATTTTGAAGCCCTTCTACCAACCTAGCTTTTGATGCCACTTCATACATGGGTTAACTTTAAACGACCATATCTCCATATATACAATTATTTATTTAAATCATAAGCTATCAAAATAAATATTTGTGTAGTTTCCAACATAACAAACTGTGTGTCATTTCGAGTTTATAGTAAGAAGTTATGACTGTTTTAGTGAACCAGTATTAACTGTCTAATTTTGATGGACCGTGGAAATGATTTGACAAACCCTCAACCAAGATGAATGACCGTGGAATTTTGTCATTCTGGTACATTGAGCCTACTTCATCCTATTTTAGGGGATGTTTTGATGGGAAAATTGACTTATCGTCAATTGAGTTGAGGGACCATCAACTCATCTGTCAAACTTTCCCTAGTGATATTTTAGCCCATTTTCTTTAGGATTTTTTGGATTTTTACCAACATTTTTTTGTATGCATTTGTATAGGTCAAATTCCAAAACCCTTTTTATTTCCCCTATTACTTACAATCCCTAAAACAAAGCAAACTCTCACATGAATTAATTTCCATTAAGAGTCAAGAACTAGGGATTTTATCAAAAGTTGAACGAACAAGTTTCTTCCTCAATTTCAAGCACCAATTCTCTAGGTTTTCCGTTATTTGGGATTATAAAAAGTGTCTTTTTTACCCTTTTCCCCAAAATCCCAAGTTTTTCAATTAAGAATCTTGTTGTAAAATTCTCTAGGGTTATCAAACTCATTATTTATGTTGTGAATTTCCACTCACACATGTTTTCTTGGTATTATTTAGTAATTCTCCATGGATTCTTGCATTATTATCTCATGATTACTATCTTTTATTAATTGTAGTCAAGACTTGATGATTTTCACTAAAGGTTGAGCTTTTGGAATTGACCCAAATTGAATGTAATATGTGGATTATGTTGAACCCTTTTTTCTTGTAACTGTGTCGATATTTCTAAGGGGGTACTCGAAATATATGAATTTAACTTATTGAACTAAATGGTCATAATTTTCTTGAAGTATGAACAGTCTTGAGTCAAAAGTGTTAAATGAAAAGAATGTCCAGATCTTTGCCTAAATTCTAGGACTAGTCATGATTTGAGAAAAAACATGAATGTTTGACAGAAATCGCCCAATTGGATAAGACATGATATTGTGGAAAGTTTTAACTTAAATTGTTTTAACTAGTGAAGTCAGGAGTAGTGGTATATTTTGGGAATAGTATTAGCACCGAGTCAATTACATTGAAAAACCCGATCCAATAACTATGTTGCCAACCATAGGATGGTATGTTTTCTAAAAGGAAATATTATAACAGACTTGGATTAGTTGGGTCCACTAGGCTACTTGTTAGCAACTGAACCTATGGTGGAGCACTGTACTCTCTTCAGCTAGTGGTTTGCTGAATTTTATGTCTACTGACATGGTTTTATAGTTTAATTTAGAACCTTGCATAGTTGTAATAGTTGTTATTTAAAAAGGATTGTTTAAACTATGCTTATTTTTCATTATTTAAACTAATGATGTTTATAGAAGATTTTACAACTCTGTTTGTTTAAGTTTTGTCTGTTGAGATTTGTAGTTCAGAGTAAAACGTTATATTTCCATTATTAAAAGAATTATCAGTTTTACTTTACTTATGATTCATTATTTATACTAATGTTTGGAGTTTTTCCTTGAATACTTGATGTTTTAAATGCACCAAATAAAAGTATACAACATGTGTAATGATCTTCGAGATTGTTTTCGTATTTTTGCAATTTTCTTGTGCTTAGAGCTTTTTGTAACTGCCCTAAGTCACTTATGACCTTATAGTATCGATTGGTTGGATCCTTGACAGTTGTTACGGATTAAGTTCTTTGCAATTATGGATTTTTCATGACTTATTAAGTTTATATGATCTCGAATGTCATTTTCTTCTCTTTCATTGAGTCCAGAATATCGATTATATAAAGAACTCATATATGGAGTGTTAGAATTAGACTCTTTTTCCATTTCGTATGTGTTTTGAAAAAAATACAAAATTTGTCAAGGGTTAGTCCGCAGGGACCGACCTATCGTCCATTCAGTGGTTTTATAAATAGTTGCCTCCTCCTCTCTTCTCTTTATTTTTCATTCAATTTATTGGCTTTTTCCTTGAGTTTTCAGTGTGAATTAAGGGTTATTGAAGGTATTTAGTCAAGTTTTAATCTGTAGAAACTCGTTAGGGTGGTTTTACTATAATTTCTGCTGGGAAATTCATTTTTTTTTTTTGCTATTATATGAAATGTTTGAGCTTATGTGTTGCATTTATATTGTTAATTTAATCCCTATTCTATACTATATGATGTATGAGTGGTGGGCTACGTGTTGGTATGGGTTTTTCCTCGTTCCGAGTTGTAGGGTTTTCAAATCCATTTTTTAGTTGGGATTTTGACCCCCTTTATTAATATAGTAATATGTTTTTTATTTTGACCCCTCTTTTCTCTAGCCTCACTAGATTCTGAACTTCGTGCATGACCTTTTGATATTTGGGCATGTTTCTCAAGAAGATTGTCGTATTTCAGGTAGGCTACAGACTACCTTCATTAGACTAGGTATTAGTGAAGTATATGTATGGTAAAGAGATAAATCATGGATGAGATTAACTATCGGACCCCGATATGGTTTTTCTACCAGCCTATGGCCCATTTAGCTAGCTCATAAATTAACTACTTACCTTGGGGCTATTTTGCCCTAATTAT